>NW_019290448.1:0-27922 GCF_000500325.1 Leptinotarsa decemlineata
TATATTTTTCAAATAAAGTTTGTGGAGATCAAATCGTAAGGTGTAGTTTATGAAATTGATATAAAGTAATAAAGTAATACAAAATCGTTTTCAAAAAATATCATTGGCATGGATCTAGACAGAAAACACAGATGAGCCACTCTAGAAACAGAAGAAGCTACAAAATGAAAGAATTGAAGGAATCAGTTGGGAATAGCGAAACGTGAAGAGCTTCAATATCCAACAAGATCAGTCCAAAACCAGTCAAGGATGAGTTACAGCTACTCCAATCTATACACTTAAAATTATCAATGAGTTAACGATACACTTGAAATTCCCATAAGTCTGGATTTTCAATCCATAAATTGGAAAAAATTATCACAATAAAGTTTATTAGGCTGATGAAATTTTATGAGTACCTATTTGGTGAAAGCTAAAATATATAAAGTACTAGAAGTAGAAGACTGAAAACGTGAAAACAGAAGACTGAACGGAAAACGTTCTTACAAAAAACAGCGACACGTGTTTCGCTATACTTGGTCGGTCGGTAGCCAGGCGGTTCGACGTGGGTGATTTGTTCACTCACTCGAATTGACTGCCGTGTTGGTCGATGGTTCGAGCCCTATTCTGAACGATCGATTTTCACTTGCTATGGTCCAACCCGTGTTAAAAATCACACGTTGAAAGGTGAGACCTCGTTAATCCTTAGCTCGCACAAGTTTCGCACAGATTTTTTTTCAAACTTCGAAGAGTTTTGTAAAGCAGGAATTCCTCTTCGAGAGGCAAGGTCATGAATAGTCTGGGAGCTAGCATCCAAGAAAAATCATGAGCAACTTTCCTAGGAGTAATTTATAATAATGAGTCTGTTATTATAAATAGGAAAGAACACCGGAATTACGTTGAGTGATTTCGGAACCTCAATTTTAGGTTCAATACTACGAAAAGAGTATTGATAGTAGTGAGTAGTGAGCAGTAGTCGTAGATAGTAGTGAGTAGTGATAGTCAGACTCGATAGAAAAGAACACCGGAATTACGTTGAGTAATTTCGGAAAGCAAATGAGCAAAACATAATAAGTCACTCCATGAAGGTCGGTAATGTTTTGACAGGGCAATGAATATTTGGTTTTACTCAAAAGCGAAAGTGCCTTTTCAGTGAGTATCAAATGAGGATCAGAGTCAAAGCCGACATCTGTTCGACGTGGTGTTTCTCTCACAACTGTAAACTTCTAACGAACACCATTCCAACTTTTGAACAGATGGGGGTTGTTATATCAACAAGTTAAATAAACAATAAATTATGTTACTTTTGAAACGCTTACATCTAAAGAATTTTGAATATCAGTTTTACTGTTGCTTGCGTTAGAATATATTCATCGCACTATGAAGAACAAAGATAAATGAAGATGTTTTTTCACGAGAGTTTTGTCAAATCAATCCCAATAAATTTTTTTTTCTAACTGAAAAAACAGTGTAGTGTATATTGCAGATGAAATATTAGTCTCTCTACCGAATTTTAAAATTACGACCACCAACAAAACTCAGCAGGAGATAAATTGAATCCATTAAACAGTTATTTGTAGTTGATACGATTAAACCAAATGATGACCTTTACTACATGGGCTGAGAAGTCTGGGGCCTAACATATTGATTGCACTAGTCTTATTACATTAACCACTTTTTCAGTTAGTAATGACCTTCAAATTTACTTATAAGTTTGTGAGTTATTGTGCCAAGAGTGATACTACTTTTGTTATTTTCAAAACAATGGATCAAAAGCAATTTCGCGTTTTGATTTTACACTGCTTCTTGATGGCAAAAAATGCCATTCAAGTGAAGCAATGGCTCGAAAAGTGTTATAAGAACCTCCCTCCATCGGAAACAACAATTTGCTGTCTTCAAACGTGGTCATAGAGACACAGATGATGCAGAACGCAGTGGACGTCCAAATGAGGCACTAATACCAGAAAACATAAAGAAACACAAAATCGTGTTGAATGATCGAAAAATGAAGTTGTGAGCTAGCTGACATTGTGAAGATATCAAAAAAAAGTGTTGGCTTTATATTGCATGAGCATTACTACAAGAAAGATCTGTTCAGAGTGGGTGCTGCGCGAGCTCGCTGTTAACCAAAAACAAGATCTGAGCAGTGTTTGGCCACGTTCAAACATAATAAACCCGAATTTTTGTAACAATATGTGACAATGGATGAAACATGGATCCATTACTTCACTCCGGAATCAGAACGATCGTCATCTGATTGGAGAGCAACTGGTGAATCTCGTCCAAAACGCCCAAAAGCACAACATTCAGCTGGAAAGGTTATGGCCTCGGTATTTTGGGATGTGCGTGGTGTAATATCCATTGACTATATTGAGAAGGGAAATACCATCAACGGTTAATATATATGTAGCGGTTAATGTATATGTTAATATGTAGCGTTATTGGAGCATTTGGAGGCCAAAATTGCGAAGAAACGACCGCATATGGCAGAAAAATAAATTTGTTTCATCAAGAAAACGCACCGTGTCACAAGTCAATCAAAACAATTGTAAAACTACATGAGTTGAACTTTAAACTGCTCCCACATCCACCGTATGAAGAGGTTATTGCTGAAACTGAGGCCTATTTTGAGGATAGATAAATCGTTTTGAAATGTTTGTGAGGCGCTGGAATGATTGTGTGACACTTGATGGAGATAATGTTGATCAATAAAGCCAATTTTGAATATTACTAGAGTTTAATCCCAATATCAAAATGTTATTTTGAACACCTCGACACGAGTTTCAATCACCAAGTGATTTTCTTCAAGATTAAACAGTTTAATCTTTCTCTTGAAGAAGTTGGGATTTAACTCCAGTAATATTCATTACTACATCAACTTCCAAACAGTGCATCACAAAGCCAATTTTGAACAAAAAACGACGCGTTTTGTTTCTTAGGCCCCGGACTTTTTAGCCCAGCTGTTAGATTTACAAGTGAGACAGAAGAAAAAGTCAATGAACATATTTTGAAAAAGATGCAATCAAAAATATTCATCAGGAGAAAATAATATCAGAATGAAAAAACTCTTGAAAAGAAAGACTCAGTTATTGTAGCAATAAATGAAGATGATCGCAATAACTACATTTCTTGGAAAGGATGAACAGTTTAGAGCTCAGGAGTCAAAATCAAGAGAGTAGACCCCTTCGCAAACTTTCAGCGCTGGACTTTTCGAGAGAAGGCGAGTAAGAAAAAACGGTTGTTTAAACTAATAAATATTATTTATAAATCTGTGTATAGCTTGAATTTTCTGATAGTTTTTTTTGGAGCTTAGCTGGTATAATATCTGTTATTTTTGGCAAGATATCCAGTGAAACAAGTTTGATATTAATGGTTCTGAGGTAACTGATTACTCTTTCGTCCAATAATCAAGGCAAATACTAGGAACGATAAAAAACAGCATGTTATCACCAAAAAAGACTTCCATTTATCATCATAAAATTGATTACGTTTCTGTAATTGCACTATTTGAAACATTCCGTATATTTAAACACAGATGACTTTCATTGAACGAATAGTAGTAGATACTATAATGATATGTTTGCATAATTGAAACTTTCCCTGAGTGCGAAAAACCTAACATATCAAACTAGCGTGGTTAATTCAACAGAGTAAAAGTTCATAATCACATAGTGAGCAAAAATGAGATAACATCGAATGTACTACTCCGCCTCTATACCCACCCCGATTGAAGGGGTAAAACGACTCCATCTAAGGCAGAAAATTTAATTATTTCTGGATGAAGGGAAAATAACAGGATTAAGTTATTAAGGTATGTTTTTTTTTCTTAAAGAAAAATATACACATGCCTTCGAATGTCATGCCATTTTTAAAATGTTTATTTAGTAACATTTATTGAAAATTTGACGAAACGTCACATTATTCAGTAAAGTGAATATATGGACGATGACAGGTATGATTGCCTCAAAATTAACATCTGGAAAATCAGACCAAACAGCAAAAAAAATTACATGGTGAAGAAATATCTTTTTTGTATTTTTTCAATGCCACTATAAACTATAGGAAAGTTTCAAATACATTTTTGGGATTTATTCCTGCCCGTTCAAATTGTTCATATTTTCTTACTTCGCCATTTTACAACGAATATCAATTTCATTTTTTAGTTTTTCATGAGAGTTTTTAATTCCATCATAACTTGGATCTTTCTGTAGATTTTTGTGAATTTTATTTTTTTAATTTTATATTTCCATAGTCATTGCTCTTTATTCATTGATAATCAGTGAAAACTCTTTATAGAATATAGAAATTACTTCTTGATAGAAAAAGAAAGATATTGAGTACAAGTCATTTTTCAACTCTTTTTTTTCTTCCACAATTTATATGTATCACTCAGAGATAAAATTTAAAACACCTAATGAACAAAATAAATCATTTTGTTCATTACAATAACACAATAATTTTCATGAAAAACTCAATATTTCTCAAACATGATCTTAAACAAAACACTTTTTTCAAATCCTCAAGTGCAATTGCTACTTTTGTTTTATCAATAGAGATCTACTCACTATATTTTCAAAAGAGCGCCGGTTAAAAGGAGAATATTTTTATTGTTCCGGGATGTTGCCGAACGTTCCAGATTATTACCGAATATTTCAAATCATTACCGAATATTCTACCACATTCCAGAATATTTCGGGATGTTTTGGAATGTTTTGGAATGCTCCCGACCATTCCAAATGTTCTGGAATGTATTAGAACTTTCTGGAGGGTGAAATTTCTAGCCCCTATATCTTTAAAGGCCAACAAAGTAAGTGAAAACGGGAACTTTCCGGATGGGAGTATGAGTGGTACCACATCATATAACTCACTTTATCGTTTCACAATGATCTGGAAGGTTCTGGGATTTCCCTAAAATTCCATACTATTCTTTAACATTTCAAAATATTCCAGAATGTTCCAGATATGCTGTGCTCTGAGTCGATGCAGTGTTTTTGCTTATAATGTTATGCGTAATTGCTACTGAAGAGCCGATAAGACAAGTGTCTTACGGCAAACATCGGATTTCTAGCAGTGAGGATGACAGTGTTCCATGTAAGTGAAATTTCATTTTTTAATTAATTATATTGTGTGTCAATCCTGTGATTGATATCTGATTCGGTTCAATTATGAATGTTTGGAATACAAACGGAATAGAGTGTATGTGTAATTCAGTGTACACATAAAAGTATTTGTTTCGAAAGCCTTTTTCATTTGTGTAATTCAATGTTTATATGAAAATAGTTGTTCCGAAAGGGCTCTTTCTTCCAGTTGTATCTGAAAGTTACTTCTTTACAAGATCTACACATCTTTGTATGGAGTTAATTTTTGAAACTGATTGCTTCCTTCCTTTACTGATTGCTTCCTTCCTTTCTTTGGAAGATTTCCACATTTTTATGTATCAAGATGGAGAAGTAGAAGGCCAAAAACTTTCTTTCCCGTACTTGTAGTTATAATAGTATTCTGTGATTTGGATTATTTATACAGACCTATTATATGGGCGTAAATAGCAGGAGTGTCTGCCATCAATTTGAATAGGAAGCTTAGATTTTTAATAAAAATATCCCTTGCTAATGTGTATACATTTGGTTTTTTCTTAACCACCATATGCAAGACTAAATTCCCATACTTTGATGAAACCTAACTGATTTATGGCGAAAATTTGTTAGGTATGCCATAAAATTATAATACCCTCAATATTCTCAAAGAGGCGGGAGGTTCATTTACACAATTTATGTAAAAGGTAGCGATAAGGTTTAATGTAATGTCCGCACAGCGGCTATACGTCATTCCGGAATATCCATATTTTCCTCGCATATCTAATATATCCTGAATGTATGAATACATCTTTGGGGCTTATGAATACCAGAAATTTACGGGGTGAGACGAACTCTTTTATGAAAAAGATTGAGGTTAGTTTTATTTCCAAGATTTTACAGAGAAATCGGTAACATGTGTGTAATGAACAGTATAATCCAATGCTTATCAAATAAAGGATGAATTATTAAAAAAAACATCTGTTTAAACCAGTTCAACCAGCTGTCGCACCCCTAAAGCCTTGTTCTATTAGTCATAGCTTTAGCGCCATCGCTTTATTTTTCCCAATCAATTTCGTAGTTGAAAGTGCTTTCTGAATACATGTACAAACACTAAACTGTAGTGTTAACATCAGTATATTCTGCACACAACAAAAAATGTATCTAATTACTTGTATTTGTAGTATGAACAATGTTTTAATCAAGGTACTATGGTGGAAAGATCCTTTGAATACAGAGATGAATCCTTTTTTTCTAAAGAGCCAAATATTATCTTTCGATTAATTGGACACTCTGGACACTATTAACTTTGTATCTTTTCTCAATTCCATATCTCTCCGTATCTTTACCCAGAGAAAATGTACACCTTGTCGTTATATTCTCTATGTACTATCGAATAACAATGGTGTTCCTCAGGATAGTACACAAACACCTTATTTCAAAATGTTGACATGTCACTGAGAGCGAAACAAGCTTCGAAAGTTAAAACTTCGAGGAGGCCAGCAATAAGACCTTTGTCTTTCGTATGTCAGATATAGGCAGAATCCGATGAATTCATAACGTTCTACCAAAACGGAGTCTGTGACACTCTGAAGTCATTAGATTTGAATGTTTTGTGCCGAACTTAAAGAAGGCCCAAACATACGTTATTGCATCCATAAGGTATCCACGTAGATTACCATCGTCATCAGTGATATACTTGTAGGTCAACCTGACTAGAACTCTTCAAAATGAAACTTTCTACCAGAAAATTGTTTGAAATGAAAGGAAAGTCGGATAGAATATTAAAATCGACTGTTCAAATGCTCAGGCTACTATCCCCCACCACTGAGATTCTTGGTAGAGTGACACCATTGTCATTCTTGGAACTGTAGCTGACCCAATTGAGAAATGAACCTCGTCGCTAAACAAAATTTCCATCAAAAATATTTCTACTGAAACGTAGGTTCAAGTATTACAATACAAATATTAAACAATTGAAATGACACGTATCTGTCTATCATCAATTTCTCACGGGAAAAAGTGTCTCTAAGTCAATCTCTCGTTATTAGACAAATTGTTTGTTTATAACTGTTCCTAAGCGTTCAAGGACAGAAGAGCAGTAATATCGCATTGATGAACCAACCTTAGAAAACCGCTTTAGTCTCCTATGCAATCAACATATATTAATATAAGCGATCTGCCCCGGCTCCGCACAGGTGCAATGCTGACACTAAATATACATATAAACGCTGTGATCGCTACTAATCATAAAGTGCTATAGGGCGAAGGTGCACAATACTAAAGTACATTTTTTGATGTCTCGTAGGGTTCAGCCAGCGTTTGTAATGTAAGCGCAAAAAATGTGGTAATTTACGAAATCACATTAGAAACCTTCAAAATTATCAGTGTTTCTCTACTATACCTTCCTTTTAAATCATTCTATCTTCTTTAAAAAACCCGCTTCAAAATCCGCTGCAAACTTTTAAAGATCTAAGCATACATAGGAACAGAAAGACAGACAGACTATGAAGTGACGCATTCACTTAACGCCCTGAGATCAGCAAGAAAACTTTGGCTCACAGAGTGACGAATGTCGAATTACGATGAATGATTGTTCACAAAAAAAAACAAAATGGTATTGTCCTAACAATAGAACGACAATAATGTTTTATTTAGAGCTAGAGCTAGTTGTATGGGAGATTGTTTTTCTAGGACATATCTGTTGGACAGTATATGACTGCTCAAGAATACCCATCAAATAATAATGGTTTCAAAAATAGTTGATTTTCTGGTTTTGTTGAATGTCACTGTCACTTGGATTTTCTGCACCTCTCAATGGCACTTTCTTCTTCTTTCGCTGAAAAATAATGCATATATTTGAGAATATTCGTGGGTAAGCTCCGCTTCCAATTATCTTCACTGTCCTCTTCTTATGCAGTTTGTCGTGGGAAACGCTGTGATTTCTAACTATTCCAATGCTACCTGGTAAATAAAGAAACACAAGTTCGATATTTTTCCTCTCAAGCTATGGTTGAGGGGATAAATAAAGGCTTGAACACCAATCTTTGATATCCACCACATATTCCTGCAATTCCTCTGCCGCTGTTGATATTGTGTCCATACTGCATTTGTAGAGCTTAAATGAGATTTTGAGATTCGCTCGTCTTCTGAAATGTTCTGTAATGTTCTGTAATATGTCTAGTTTTGACCACGAAGTGCTAAAACTAGAATAATGTCCCTTTTCTTTTTCGACCAACCTGGCTACTGCCTCAAATTTTTGACAATGATTTTTCATTGAAAGCCATTGGCTCGAGATTTATCATAACTATGGTTTTGCTCATTTCTGATAAAACTACAGGTTAATTCAGTAGAGAGGTATGTTGTCTAGACATGTGGTTACGTTCGAATTAGTTTTCCAATTCGTTCACATGTTTGTTCACTATCTAGTTCTCTTCTACGACCAAGGCGTTGATTTGATCAATTGGATCCAACACGACGCCCCCTCCACTCAAAAAATTCTACAATGCGCTGATGACACAATCCTCTACTCCTCCGTACTCAACACGCACATCTTACAAACACAATCCCAAACAATGATAAACCACTTCGAGCACTGATGCAACAAGTGGCGCGTCAAAATAAACCCCTTCAGAACCCAAATCATCCTATTCAGATATCCTTATACCACTACCCGCACCAGACGAAGGTACTAACAACTTGCACCTCAGACTATTGGGAGACAACCTCCAACTCCAGGACTTGGTGTCCTACTTGGGGGTTACTTTCACGAGTACCCTTGAATGGGAGATACACTTTAGAGAAACTCTGGACAAAGTCCGGAAAAGAGCTAATCTCCTAAAAGCTCTGAGATGTGACAGTAAGACTCTTTTACACACTTACATAATGTTCATAAGACTGATCCTGAATTTCAAAGCCACGATCTACTGCACGTTCTCCCAAAAACGAACCCACCGAATACTAATAACCAAGATTTCAGGAACTACAAGGACGCTCCGCTGCGAAAGCCTTGAGAAGCAACAACAATGCTGCCTTCAGCACCCTCACTACCCCTTGAACGCCATGTGGAGGCCCCAGAAGGATACCAAGGAAGCTCCCTTTTTCCCAGCCAGACTCCTGGAGAAGAGGAAGACCCGATGGAGCAAATTCAGGACATCCTACCCACTGGCGATCAGATAGAGGACAGCACACGGTCTGAAACACTCTAAAGTCTCAGGCATACTTTCCCCGACCCAACAAAAATTCGATATCTCAAGAACGACCACCGCTATGGACCCGGACACTCCAATCAATAATGCAACTACAACTTCGATGATTTTAATTCAAGTTATGAGTGAAGGAACCTAACCATGAAGAGGCATAAGCCTATAACAGAGCCCCCTTATGTCATTATATCTATGTAACTTATACTGTCAATCCACAAATGAATAAACATTTCCCTCTGAAAAAAATCCAACTCGTTTTCGATTTATTCAGATTTAAAACTGCAAAGACAGTTGCTGGTATCGTCTTGTATTTACTAAGGGGTTCACCTAATTAATTGAACTAGAATTTTGCCGAGTCATCCATAAAAACCCACAAACATTGTTTTTTCTCTCCAACACTTCTGACTGCTGTCGCCAAATAACGCATCTGAGTTCTCAATAAATGATATACTCAAAATGACAGAAACTATTGATTCAGTTTCATATTGTTGCGATTTATTTTTGAGTATTAAAAATTCCTTCATATAACCTACATCCCTCCTTTCCAAACATTCTCCTCTGAAGGGAGTCACCCGGTTTCATATATCCGGAATGTATGAATACATCTTGGACGGGCATTATGCATGAAGGGCCTTTGAATGCCAAATAGACGTTCGGTCAGTTAGCGAGACGAGACCCTTTTGACCTGACGCTAGGGGCCGATATGCATGTGAAACTTTGTTTTAATGGAACCGGTTTACCATAAGAAATGCGTTCCCTATGCCTATCGAATTGGGTGCCAAAGAGCACTCAAATTTTAGTACAACCTACGTGGTGATGGGCTGGTTTAAATATTGAAAGAGGTGGATATGGAAATAGTTATTTAAAGCGTACATATAACAAAAATGAACTATGAATAACAATGTTTTATCTTCACGATGACATAAACATAAATGATGAATTTTTCGTATTGGTTATTGAGAATGCACGTGATCTGGCATTCGTGGCGCTAATTATCACAAAAGAAGCCATTACAATAGGTCATGGAACAGAAAGAAAACAACGAAACAAAAGAGCTTTTTTCAAAATCAAACTACAACACACTGGATACTTTTGAATCCTATATAATTACATGAAGAAACTTCAATCGCCAGGCTTCAGAATGGGGTGACCACAGATCCCAGTAATTTTTTGAACGAATGAAGGTCCCATGACAAATAAGTGACAATGGAGATAAAACTACCAGTCGGACGAACTTCTCGAATTCATATGGAGTATATTGGAGAAGTAGACTCTTTGTGCCCATAAAATACATAAAATACGAAATTGAAAACACAAGAGGAAAGTACTAATCATAATAGGATAATTATAGGAGAAGTCAATCATAATATAAATATACACCAACATTGTAACCACTACAATCACTCTGGAAAGATAAACGTATCAAGGAACAGTTAATAAGGACAATACGAAATGGATCAAAGGAAGAACCCACGGCGAAATAGAGCAAGAAGTAGACAAATCTAAAAAGAGCTAAAGAAGCTGATTCATATAAATAGACTCCAAGAATGGTAAGGTATATATGGTAAAAGTAATATAAAGTTCTTTTTCTGAGGGAAGTATATAAATTAAAGTGTGAAACGTGTCCTAAGGTATATATTGGTGAAACTGCCAGAACATTTAGGAAAATCATATGAGCTCTTAAAAACCGAGAAAGAATTATTATTGATGTAGATGTGAGGTAATACTTCAGGTGATCATAATTGAAGAGGTACCTTAGGTGTAGGTTTATGTAATTTTTTGGAGGTAGTCTGAAGTATGGTTACCTGTAGTATATATAATAGGCTAGGAAAATTAGACACTCAGTGTGAATTAAATCGCGGTAAGCAGGAAATAGTTTTAATATCTTATTTTGGTCCTAAATACATGTTTTCTGAGTTTGCACCATCCCAGGAGGTGAGCTTAACTTTTGAGAGCCCGAAAACCTCGAAATTTTCGTACTTTTTTCAGTTTTCCACAAATAACTCGAAAACCATCTGTTGTACAGAATATTTAATTTCTAGTAATTAGGAATAGCCTCAAATCCAGCACTATACAATGTAAGAATATTTTTCCAATACGGTATTGAATATGAAAAGAAACGATGGATGTCAAGGAACATAAAATAGTGCATTTAACTATATCAATCTAAAATGCATCTTCGTGTAGGTATGTATTGAAAGAATGAATAAAAGTTTTTGTATAAGAGGAAGACACCGCACCGTTATTGCTACAAGTGAGCTATTGGAAAGTTCTAACAAGGGTCGGATACAGGTGATCTGGAAAAAAGCCTCGAAAGAGCTAAACAAAAAACCTATATGCTAGCTTTGAAATAGCATATCATATCTGTAAAAATATTGGTCGAAGGCTAGGAATAACTAGTAGAACTCAAAATAATAAGATGGAAACCATTAATACGGTCCCCAAACTCGTCACTAACGGAACAGGTCGATATACTAATAGTGTTACCATTGATCGGAGTTATTTTATATGGTATCCTTATCAAAAATTGGTAGATCAACACGTTTATGGAGCAAACATTTCTGATATATCAATTCGACATCAATCATGCTTCTTTCATAGTTATCCAAATACGTGATTCTTATAGAAATAACTAGAGGCTGCGTTAAAATTTCGTCACACATGATATTTCTTTCGCTATTTTTATTTGGAAAAATCCTTTCAAAAATAGGTAATTATTCAAATTCAATTGTTGAATGTTGCTTTTCTAAAATGAAATATTACGAGTAATTGAAAATAGAGAAAACCCACTGCAATCATCGTTTAATAATTTACAAGTATTTTGAGAGTAATCTGTGTGAAGCCCAAGTTGAGAAGGAATATTTTAGGATGGTTGCAAACTTCTTTTATGCGAATACTTTATGCTATTTTTATGTCCTAGTGACATAGGCATCAATTATGAAAAAATGAGACAGGGTATCATTCGTAATTACCCTCAGCACTTCTTTCTTACCCTGTACCTGATAACATTCGAAAGAATTGTACCGTGGAAATCCGTTATCATGACCAAATTTGTGAACTGAAATGGAAACAATATTAACACGTGCGCAGTGAAAAATGAGTGTGCAAAAAGAGAAAGCGATATTAGCAATAGAGAGAAAAAGAACAAAGGCACTCACCTTTATTCGTCTAAGGATATTCAATCCCCTAAAAAGAAAGAAAAGGAAAATTAACAGAAAGACATTCAATGTAGTGCAATCTGAACCAAAAGAAATGAACAGATATAGAAATGACGAAAATATAAATGAATAATTTCTCAACAAGAATTGAATATTTTATCTTTCATTTGATATGTAGTGTTCATTTCCTTCGATTTTTTTATATAAAAAACATTCATAGAATGAGAAATTGTTAGCAGAACATTAGAAAAGGTCGCAAGAGGAAAACATGTAACAAATGAGAACATATTATTTCACAAATACCTCAACATACCATAAAATGATACATTACAAAAACACAATAATACATAACATAGAACATGCCCACCTCAACTGAAATTTTTCAAACGTCAGAGACTTTTAGCATTCGTGAGTTGATGATTTGATTTTTTTCTAGTGTTTATTTGCAGAAATTTGATAAAGGTGCTAAAATTTTTTGAATTAAATACANTTTATTTGCAGAAATTTGATAAAGGTGCTAAAAATTTTTGAATGAAATACACATTGTTTGAACTTCAGTAATACCTTGTGAGATACATGCACGGTGGAAGATAACATGATTTATTACTAATAACGCAACTGTTGATAGTCGATAATGAATTGTGTATACATCTATTATACTTCAATAGTATGTATACCTTACAATATTTGGCATGTGTTTTACAAATAACAACTAGGAATATATCAATAACAGATAGTCCATACTTTCACGGACCAATCAGGTCCGTGAAAGTATTTACATGAACAGATGAACACCGCGCCATCGCCCTTACCACCACCGTTCCTACCGTCGCGTCGGCCCCACCCCTTTCGCCAACACCCTCTGAGAGTATAAATACGTGCGAACTCGTAGCTAGCCATTCGTTCGTTACACGAGACTTCGAGATATAACTCTCGTCCTTCCTGTAAACGCACATAATAATGATAAATGCTGCAGTAGCAGGCAAAACGTTTGGTGATCTAGGTTCTAGTCGAGCACGGCCTACAAGTTCATATTTTGTTCTCTTTTACCATGAATCTGACCAAGAGAGCCTATGTTCTTATATTGTCTTTTATTTTGCTACAGTAATTTGAAGATACTATCCGTTTGTACATACCTTCACAGTACATTTTAAGCCAGAAAAACACCAGTAGTACTCAACACTGCTCCTATTCTTCTGATAATATCATTCAATTCAGTGTTAGGAAACACAAATTTCAAAAAACTGTAATTACAACTGGGAACATCAGCTATATTACTTTTTTCATCTTATTGTAAGAAATGAATCTATCTTCAAAATTTTGAAAATGAAGGAATCCTGTCATGACTAAAACTACTTTACTCATATCCTGATGATGCTAACTTGGTTAGAGGAATGCGCGTCGAGAGATAGATTTTTTTGTTCTGGGCAATGAAAAGTGTTTTTAATAAACTACTGTTCAAGTTTTTTTTTTTCTTCTTGAAAATTTCCAATCGATTATTTTGAAACGGAAATACAAGCCAATAAGTTTTTCAAAATAATGGAATTGTTTTTTGAGTAAATATTAATCAACACGATAAATCGACATTCAAGCATTACGCGTTCTGCTGATTAACAGGTATTGAACATCCGAATAACGTATTCAATGATAGAATGGAATACCAACACAAGCAATATCCAATTATTGTCGTATAGTAGTTACTGTAGGAAATAAATTGATTACCATATACGAGTGTATAATGAATTACACATGGATATTATCCATGCTATGATGTTCAAGTGAGGCACAACCAAAGAAGATAGAAATAGGAGAAGATTTCATGAGAGGAAAATGTTTATATTATTGGCTATAAAAAAATTGAATCAGATGGCAAAGTTGAAGGAAATCATAATAAAAAAAACGAAAAGCATAGCAAGATCCGATATTTGTTTTATTTCATAGGTAATTCTTTATTACCGTTTTCAGTACTAAGTTACCAACTGAATAATAGTGTTCTTCATATCTATGCGGATATTAGGGCATGTATAAGATGATAATTATATGAAAACATTAAATAAAAATAAAATGAAATCAAATCATTTTTTAACTATCATAATATTTAGCATTTCTGAAATTGATCGTTTATTTGAATTTGTTTCAACATCTTGAAAACAAGCGTCCTGAAAATACATTCGATTATCTTAATTTAGGTACCACATATTCAAAAAACTCTTTATCCTGAAATTTTTACAGTTTTACAAAAACGCAACACCTGTTTCGCTATACAATAGCCTCTTCAGACGTATCTAATAGGTATTCTGCTGAGACACAAGATTTTATATTTATCCCAGAATCACATTCATGTACACTGATTGGGGATCTTTAGGAAGATGTTTCGTAGTTGTTTCACAATCTTTGCGAGGAACCTGGTCAAATAAATTCGACTCAAGTTGAGTATGTAGAGAGGTTTTCAATTTAAAATAAAATTCCGAAACAGTTTTCATCTTAGTTCTCGATTGTTTTTGTTTTTTCAAACTTTAAATAATTTGGAAATTTATTCTTGAATATCAGGTTAAACTTCAGAGTGAGTGAAACTTGGGATATTTGTAAACGTTATCGTGAGTATGCGACTGTTTGATGGAGTGTTAAATAGAATTTTACTAACCAAGGAATGTCGATAGGAACTTCCAAATAATATATTTTTAAGTCATCTCAAACACTTAATTACTAAATATGGGTGTTAAACTGACTCAACTCTACTATTCAAATTTTTATTATGATGATTTTGATTTCACTTTTGTGATAGGAATAATAATTCAATAATCTGTTACTATCCATGGGTTTTCCATGGCATCAAATGATAAATCTAATTTACGACTGTTTTTATCAAAGAATTAAACTGATCTGTTTATTTCTCTTTCCACTGTAAATTACTAATTTTCATTACAATTATTGAATATATTGAGAATTACATCAACTCTTGAATGATGTCATAAACGTATCTCTCATAAACAGAAAGTACTGAAGTAGTCCATCCTCGAAGTACAGTGAAGATATCTTGTTGAAGACGAAAAAAAGTCATCGAAATAAATTTATGGAGATTTCATTGTTTTTCATCATCCAGATATTTTGCATGAATGTGTCTTGCCTAGTTACAAAAAGTAACTGAGCCACCATCTCATCTTATCATCTTCAGATCATTCGTTTCGTGTTCGTCAGTGATGGTAAAAACCCCTTTTCATTAGTTACGTTCACCACAAAAACTAATTTTCATCATTGCACAAGACATATGTCATATACTTTTCAAACAAATTATAGCGTTACAAAACTACATGGAGAAAGTCAATTTGAAATTGAAAAATATTCGTAAATATTTCGAGTAAAGAATAATCGGAATGTTGACCGGAGACAAGTGAAAAATACGAAGTAAATAATTGTAGGTACTTTTAAATCAATTTTAAATCTGCAAACAGGTGGTTTTGTCGAGCTAACAGTTTTGGAAAGTAATTTTGACACAGCCATGGATTCTTTGAATTCATCACATCAACCTATACAATATGAAGCTCGATTAATTACTTTTGTAAAATCTATGAAGTCTATTTTAATCAAGTGTGTTTTTGGCGAAGGTGTCAGTTCTAAAGTCAATATCGCTCATTCGCCAAAACAAGATTGTTTTTTAATGAAATCAATTAACGTTCTTCTAAAAATAGAAATTTTCAAGGAATCGGGTAATTCTATTCATAAACAGTTGAAAAATTATTTAAGAATGTAACCGGTGACTGTTGATGCAAGATATAAAAATGAATTGAAAAGAAAGAAAGATAAAAGTGAGCAACAGGAGCAAGACTGCGACAACGTGGCTACGCCGTACTGATAAGAGAGAACTAGCTGAAAATACGTATATTATTTGCTTATTTTGAGCGCTTTCACCGCTAACTTCTCCTTTTCAGAGCTAGATTTCTCAATACTTATTGAATTTAGAATTGAAGGCTATAATTATACATCTAGATTGAAGTTAATTCAAGATAGCAGTACACAACAGGCTTTGAACATTATACAAAAAACATGAAGCAATGAGGGTGGAACCACAAGTTTATCATTTATACTAAATGATAGTGAAATTTTCTGCAAGAGGATTGAGGAACTCTGAAACTCCAAGGAGAAGACATACAATCGTCAGCAAAAGTTAATTATCTGGGAGCGATATTAGTTCAGATTAACCTGGAACCAACATCTAGAAGGAATTGAAGGGTGGAAATATCTCTGCTGCCATGAAATGATGAGAACAATTAGATTGTCACAGCAGGCTGGAAAATTCATCGAGCTGCAAAATACCACTCAAAACCGAATTTATGGAGTATATGAAAACACGAACATCAAACATGTTCATGAGTATATGACACCGAAGTACACTTCTGGTACAAATTTCGAGTTGAAGTCACAAATCGTGAAAAGCAGATTAATAAGTTTTTGTGAGTACATATTCAGCAGAATCATCTGGTATACAGGAGCTGGACAGAATAGGGGTGTTCAATGCAGACCTTAGCTGGTAGTAATGCAAGGAAGGAACAATTTATGGTCAACTAAAATCAATTTCATAAATCATCAATCAAAAATTATTCATTTATTTCAATAATATATACATCCAGAAGGAAATTATTCAAATTGCTATCATTCAAATTTGACTAAAATATTATAATGAGGCCATAAAGCTGCATGGTTTTCTGAAAACTCGAAATGGATGCGTCAAACAACTCCCAAGAAGTGAAAAAAATATTGTTTTTTATTGTACTTTCACTGAATATAAAGCCATGCATTCTGTCATCACAATTCTACCTAGGTCACTGATTTCAGTTACTCTTTCCAAGCGGAAACTCCATCTGTGGGATTGACAAAAATTTCAAACCATATTCATCAAAGATAAAGAGGATTGCTTGTCTGTTGCAGAGTCAAACTTCGATATCGACCTCCAAATCATGTTTAGGAAGATTCTATTCCTTGCATTGAGTTAATCAACTTGAGATCATCTGAAAAGCGCAGCCGTCAACATTTGCCTCCGTGAAAAGTAGAGTAGAATGAAACCAAGAAAACGCTTTTCACACACCAGAATTGTAACACTCTCTTCGTCGCTCCTCTCTACCTTGTCGAGGACATCAAGCAGACTATTTAGTGACCGCAGAATGTGGAATAGTATCCTGCCCTGAACTTAGTTGCCTCATCTTCCTAGTTGCTTTCCCGTGATAGAGAAGAAAATGAAAAAAATCAAAACTCACTATCTATTTTTTGTTTTCAATACTCACATTCAAAGAAGAGAAATCTCGATCTTTTACATCCAACTTTCTGGGTGAGGAATATTCGAAAATGGCCACCCGGGGAGAACCGGAAGTGGCAATTTCCCGCGCCGGAAACAATCAGCTGGGGTTCGATAACTAGTTCATCATTTTCGTTCTGGCCAAATACCAAACATCAGTTCGTCAATCGTCGGTTATCGATTTTAATTGTACAGACGGTTGTGCTTCGAAGGGTAATTGATGTGATAATTATATTGCATTACACAGGAGTCAGTAATAACGCATCAATATTATTTAATTACTTATACGGAATATAATTGATGAACTTCCGTGATGAATTTCACGTTTAGAAACTTTGTAAATGAGTTTCATGGGTGTATTTCGGAATTTCAACAAGAAATAAATTACAATACTTATTTCACACATATAATACATACATGTTATTTATACACGTACGTTCATCAATATACATATTCTATTCAGCAATACAGAAAAATGCAACAAATGCACTGCAATAACAGGTTTGATGTACCTCACTAATAGACGCCCGTCTTGCTAGTAACACTTGGTGTTTATGTTGATATTAATGTTGATATTTAAGGTTATTGAGTGTGCTGAAGTTTGAAGAAAAAAACATGATAACTTTGGCAAAGGGTCTATTCGGGCCCTCCACTTCAACCCGCACAGGTTTATTGTGGCTCACAACTATTCACTCTCGACCAAACAAATACAGTTTTCTGGGAAAGTCGATAACCGCTTTTGGTGAGTGATCTTTCAAGTAAACTGAATTTACCTGGGAACAGTAATCTAGTGGCGGTCAGTATGTCACTTCCTTTGGCAAATAGGCAACCCAAACAAATTTCAGAGAGATACCTTCCCATGACTGAAGAGTACTACCTGCACTCACCCTCCCGATGATCAAGGTACCCTGTAGCCATCCATACCAGAATACCCTCTATTCTATATCAGCCATAAACACAAACCTACTGGAAAGTCTGTAAGTCAGATATACTTGATGATACATTAGACTCAGCCATGCGGGGCTTTTTGACACTGGCTTGCAGATTTTGCTTCCGTTGCTCTGTGGTTGCCAGAGTACATCGAACTCAATCGCCGGTCATTTACTCACAACATATATTCTTCATACAATAATATACCGCCAAATTTTGAACAAAGTAATACATGATCCTTCGAAAGGCAATACAAAAAATATTTTTTTTTTTGGGAAACAAAGTTTTTGGCTTTCTACTACTCCATCTGATACAACAAAAGGGATGAGAGAATCTTCCAAAGAAATGAAACTCTATACATGAATGTGTAGATCATGCAAAGAAGTAACTTTCAGTCACAAACTGAAAGAAAGTCCTCCTGAAACAGCTACTTTCATATAAACATTGAATTACACGGAAGAAAATAAAGGTTTGTAAAGTCAACATCGGAGCTTCGGAGAAAGGGTCCAACGGACAATTTTCCCTGAACTATTGAAATAATAACATTATAATGAAATGGCGGGTCTAATAAATTTGAGGCTCAAGTAGAAGGTACTCTTGTTACACTACAGTTTGACCGAGCTCTGATTAATTTCTAGAGTAAAGGAAATATTAAATATACTCTTCCAATTATTCACCAATAACTCTACTCTAATAACTCTACACCAATAACCTCTACTTAAGAAAATCTCATTTAGTACGTCAACCATTTACGTTAAAACCAACAATAACAACCAGTTTGATAGAAATCCCTTTACAGTCTGACAACGTTGCAATTGAGGCTGATCCACCTCCAGTTCCTATACTCTTCTCTGCTTTACCATACATCAGTGATATGATACATAGAACTCCTATTACCTTCCAATCTCAATTAATTGGAATTGTTGTAATCCATTTTATGATCATTATCATTAACATGTTCTGATAATGCACATCGGTTTATGTTCCATGATTTTTGAAAAAACGAAGTATAATTTCTTACGTGCGTACATAAGTACACACACACTCTTTTTTGATCTTTAAACTTTCAATGGTGTCTAAAATTCTATTGACATTTGGCAGTCTTAACAATTTTGAGGCATGTCGACCTACACTAGACTTTTCTGGTTTATGAAACCGAACATGAGAAACATGTTTCTTGAAACGCGTTATCATAATTCGCCTAATTTGACCAACATCTTGTCGCAATCCTTTCAGATCACTTCGTAAAGCCCAGACTCATCCTTTTCGTAACCCTGCCTTTTGGTTCGCCCAACACTTTGGAGTGTACTAGCAGTTTTGAAAGCCAATTTTATGTTTATATATTGGGAAATTCGATTCAATCCATTGGTCTATTTTGGTTCATATGGCAGAAATATAAATGTCATCGTCGTTTTAAGAAGTCGAGAATTTACGAAGAAATTATCGAAATTTTCTCTTCCTTACTGACTTACGGACGTAGTTTGAAGAATATCTTTTACTCACAGCTATTTTCTTGATAACAAGGAACAAGATCAGTTTGTGGCAAAGACCTTCATTTTTTGTCGTGGACCACTCTCATTACTCTCATTTGTAACTAACGTTACTGCGGTTTCATACTGTAAGAACATTTTCAAACATATACATTAAACTGAAAATGATTGATTACATTAGTCCTTATATAACACCACTGTAGGTAATAATAGAGGTACTTATAGTAGGGGACCCCACGATGCAAAATGGGGATTTACTTGAGCGTCATAGAGACATATTAGGTTGCAAAGCTTAGATGATAAGAATAAAAAAAATGTTACATAATATATAACTTTTCATCGGTGGGGAAAGCGGCTTTAGATTTTTAAATATGTAAAAAAATACTGTTGCATGGACATAATCGAGCGCGTCAGATATTGATAGCATCAATGTCCTACGTATTTTCAATAATGTTAGTATGTTAATCTGATCGTTTGCATGATGCGGGTGGTTGTATGTAAGGATTAAAAGTGAAAAGAAAAAAAATTTAATCGAGCGCGTCAGATTTTCTAACGGGGTATTAAGTGCAACAAAAAAAAGCTCTCATTCAATAATCTGACGATTTCGATCTGACGAAAACTCGCGACCATTATTATAATGAGCAAAAAAAAAATCACCATTTTGAAATACTCAAGCAGGTCAGATTGAGATAAATATGGTTAATCTTTATGTTTCAGTACTGTCTCATAATCTGACGACTCTCTAGAAGGATACACCTAATCTGAAAAAAGGAAAAAAGGCGAGGAATAGTTACGGGCAGAGTCTTTGAGCTGATACAGTTCACCATAACTTTTAGAGTTCGGTTCGGTCTCTAACCAGAGACAGCGCATTCACAGAAAAACCGAAGAAGCTGAGTTTATCGCACAGAATGTCATAGTCAAGAGTGTCGAAGGCTTTACTGTAGTCCAGAAGAATTAAACAAGTTAATTTTTCATCGACCGCTTTGAAAAGGTCGTCGGTGATAAAAAGTAAAGCTGTGGTTGTGCTGTATCGACGTCTGAAACCGGACTGCACGGGTGTGATGATTTGGCGATCATTTATGAAGCTGCAAATTTGGTCCTTCATGACCATCTCAACAACTTTTGAAAGACAAGGTAGGATGGTGATAGGTCTCAGGTCAGATAAATCCGAAGGGGAGTTGCACTTAGCTAAAGGAATAATCACACCGTTCTTCTAACAATCAATAATTTGATAAAGACTGAAAGAATTGAATAAATCTAGTAGGAGGTGGCACCGTCGGTCATTTGTGAGTATGTCTATATTAAGATCACCGGATGATGAAAAAAATCGGAGAAAGGTAACAAATTGGCCACACTATCTTCAAGCTCGCTTAAGCATTGATTTACATGAAATCGACAGATTATATATATTTCGTTATCCTTGAATTATTTCCTTCAAAATAAAAAAAATTAGCTACGCGCGAGAATGTAGAAATGACGTTATTTTTTTACAACTTTGCTGCCGTCCCCTTTCCTTACGTCACTCTCAAATTGTCAGATTACTGGAATATACACTTTTTATCATGTAATTAACTCACCGTACCTTAATCTGACGCGCTCGAGAATTTCTGATGATGATTTTTTTTTACTAATCTGATCCTTTATTCTTCACGGGCGGCCTTATATGGTGGAGGTACTTAACCGGGTACAAGGTATTTTCCTGTATATTATTCTGCCACGATTTAGTAAATCCCGAAATTCCGCTTGGGCTCCCCTATTATTAGCTCAATTGAGTACCTACCTGAATTTTGTTTACTTGTGATGATGTGGATACACTAATTTGGAAATCGGTGAGTAAACTGGATCGATTTGAGTATTTAACAGGTTGCATCCGCAATGTTTATGCTTATGAATTTCAAGGATTCCAAATAGATGAGTTTGCAACCCTTCCTTGCATAGTGCAAAACTTCGTTTAGATTCGGTAACTTATGGTTGCAAGGTTTCTTCAGAAAAAATAATGTTGAAGTGGCATTCAGACCACATGCCAGGTTATCTGATTTCCTTTTCAATGCTAAAGACACAGTGAACAAGTTGAAGAAATCTAGAGTTTATGAGCTTAAGTGTCCGGAGTGTAATTAGTGTTTGTGTGGAACAATGTGGTCGAAATTTCTCAAAACGATATGCTGAACATGAAAGGTCCTTCAGGCTAGATACAAATGGTTTGACGTTTTCAAACCATTCCTTGGAATGCAACCCGAATCTAAACGATACGGAAATTTTGCACTATGCAAGGAAGGGTTGCAAACTCAATTATTTGGAATCCTTGGAAATTCATAAGCATAAAAATTGCGGGTGCAACTTGTTAAATGATCAAATCAATCTAGTTTACTCACCGGTTTTCAAATTAGCGTATCCACATTATTACAAGTGAACAAAATTCAGGTACTCAATTAAGCTAAGTACCTCTAATATTACCTACAGTGGTATCATATAATGAAAATGTCCGTATAGGACGAAACTGCAGTAACGTTAGTTTCAAACGAAAGTGGTAAAAAACATAGCAAGTTTCAATTCTCTTTTCTTCATAGTGATTTCCTACCACCTAGTAACGGCTACATCCATCAATTCATTCAAATTCTAAACCCTTATCGGCATTTATTAGTACTAGTTCATTCAATTTCATCTTTATACAAAAATTTGTGCGAAACTTCCAAAAGAAGGAAGAAAGCGAATTTGAATCCAATTGCTTTCTTCTTTCATTTGAAAGTTTTCAATAATGTTTTATGAAAAGATGGGGAAGCAAAAGTCACAAACCAAAATCTCATCTTTCCTAAAACTATATCTTTTTCAATACCTCAAATATTCGTTTCGGTGTTGAATTAAAATTATAAACAATGGAAGTGAAGTTCCCGTAGTTGACTTTTCAGTGTGAATTTCTTTCTTTCTCATACATTTTTTTAATTATATGGTTTTTCACCTATCAATTCTTTAATAACAACTTCAACTTTTTGTAAGTGCTATAAAATCATTGAAATATATTTTTCTACACGTTATTCTGTAATCAGGGATCACTTATATCTTAAGAGCTTTATCTCTATTTTACACGAAATTCAACTTGTGATCCAGGCTATCAAATTTAACGATCAATTCGAGTTCAACTCCGTCTGACTCCTTGATTGAATGAAAACTTGACTTCAGAACTGCAACATAGCAGCAACGAAGCCTAATTTAGATTCAGGGCCACTAATAATATGCCAAAAGTTATTATCTCGGTTATGGTGTTGTGGCTTGGTGTATTTTGCTTGATTAAATCACATTCAGAACTCTGTGAGAGTAATGTCTGTGTAATATGTGTGGGGAAATTTCGGAAAGACAATCTTGATTTATTGTTTTATTGCGCATAATTTGCATAGTTCCGTAATGTTGCAACATGCCAATCACAATATTTTACAGTACTGAATGATAAATTAGACTGTATTTGAGATAAACGGTAGGCAAGAGTTGAGGAGTACACGATATGTTTTTTTTGGTTTTTGGTTTGAAAAAGAACTACGTATAAGTATCCAGTTTTTCTCCACATATGTCAACAATCAAATTAAGTTTTTTTTGTAGACTTTCAGAATTTGGGACAGAAATTTGAACTATATATATTTAACCTTTCACATAACATATAAACAGAGTCTTTCACGACGAGCATTCGTTAGGAATATATGGAGAACGATTCAAAATGAAAACATGAAATTTTGTGGTAGTGGGTTTTACAAAATGGCCTTCTCAACCCTGTATTACAGTACATTTTTAAATTTCCAGCACAATTTAGGCCCACTTTGTGTAACAATGCCTATACCCAAATTTGTTAGTTTTCGAGATATTCATTTTTTTCTGAAAAATTTGACAGTTACAGCACCACCCCGAATTGTAGCAAAGCCACTGATCTTCGAACATCCCATTCAACAACCCAGCAACGGTATCAGTACTATGTGCAGGGGCTCCATCCATCTAATACCATACATTCTTAATTATACGCGAATATCTATCGCTATTCAAATTCTCTTCATAAAGATATAAACATGACATTCGGTCTTCCTTTATAGCGCAAATAACATTAAAACTCCATAAATCCTGGAAGTTGCGCTGGCGAACGATCCTTGGATTTTCTGCTGCCCAAAAATGACTATTATGATGGTTGAACATACCATTCTTGACAAATTTGGCTTCATCTGTCTATATCATGTTCTTCATGAACTCAGGGTCCTCCTGTATCTTGATGAGAAACCATTCGCAGAATTCCATTCGTGCAGGTAAGTCGTGAGGTTTCAGATTTTGAAACTAGAGATACCACTTATGTTTGAATGAAATCCGGTCTCTCAACGAATTTTCTGGATAGGCTGTGAAATAGGCCAAACCTACAATTTCGATGTCCTCATTGTTTACGAGTGGTTTTTTTTGTTGATGACAGACGAAAAAGATCCGATATCACGGCAGTTTCTTAGAAGTCTTCTCAGAATATTTTTATTGGGTCTGTGTAGATTTGGAAATCTTTCTGCAGAAACACGACAAGTTCTGTCCATTATCTTATTGCATTCACCAAAAATGATTATTAAATTCAGGAAATCTTCATTAGAATACCCTAAACGAGACATTTTGCACACAAATAGAAAACTACGAAATACATGTCAATTATATCGCATCAAATTTTGACATATTTGTTGTAACTTCATTTGTTTTCAAAGCTTTCTTAGTTTGTATGCTTCGAATTATTTACATTTAAAACATTTTCCAAAATCGGATATATCTTGCCAGGGATGTATTTAAGGTATAGGATATTCTTCATGAATTTGATATCTTTTTTTTTAAGGTTAGTTTCGTTTATTGTATTCTTTATTTATTAAACAAACAGTTTATACTATATCGTATTGCCATGGTACAGAGCCTTGAGGAGAAACAAAATAAGACGTTAAGTACTGTCGTACATTTGTACCAGCGGTTAGATTTCTGCCTCTGTTGTCACCATGAGATATTATATTTTCTAGTGGAGCGTCATAAAACTGTCTTTGAATTGTATTCCATCTTTAATTCGTACGAGGTTATTTAGTACACAACATGTTTTGTGTATTTCTCCTAAAATGTCTATGAAGCAAAGAACAAACTAAAACTTTCTTGTGAATTGACATTGTTTGTAATACCTTGACTGGATCGTTGCTGAATAAAGACTGGTCGATTTGAGGAGATAAAAAATCAATTGTATGTGCACCTCCATCAATTAAACTGTTATTTGAGTAGAAAGTACAAAACTCGACGAAACAGTTTAGTCGATGCAACAGTTGTATGTATGCGCCCGCCCTTAGATGACTTGATTCTGGTGTAAAAAGATGGAGCCATGTTTCATCCAATGTCACATATCGACGCATAAATTCGGGTTTTTTATGGTGGAACAGCTTCAAACACTGCTCAAAATCATCAATTCGTTGTTGTTTTTAGTCGATTGTGAACTCGCGCGGCACCTACTCTAAACAGAGCTTTCGCATACCCAAATATTAGTCCAACACGTTTCTTTGATATCTTTAGAGCCTCAGCTATCATGAACCACTTCACGTTGAGGTCATACAAAATTGTTTTGTGGACTTTTTTGATGTTTTCGTCGGTAGCAGCCTCTTTGGGACGTCCACTGCGTGCATTGTCCTCGGTGCTCATTTCTCCTTGTTTGAACTTGCACACCACTCAACGGTTGATTTTGCTGATGCAAAGTCCGAATAATGTTTATCAAGCTTTGGCTTGAACAGATTTTTTTTGCCAAAAAGCTATGCTTCATCAATATACGAAATTTCCTTTTGTCCATTTCATCCAAACAAACAAAATTTGCTTCACACAAAGTTTTATATCCTATAAATTAATAGTCCGATAGCTGTGAAATTTGTACACGTGTCTTCTGAAGGTTAAGTTCAACTACAAATCATATGGATTTAATACTAGTAGCGCTGTCTGTCTGTTAGGCTACAAACTTTTCAGTCCACCTGATTTGTTTCATTGCCTATTCAGGTACCACCAATCAGACCAGTCTGTGTATTGTCCGGATGGGTATCTGTAATACAAATTTCTCCTCGTGCAATATATTCAGCGCCTGTTCCTTGTTCGGTTTTCAGTGAAATTTTCGTCGAGATTTCAGAAATTTCTGATCCTTGTCTCTAAAGCTGATACTTTTTGACACACTACAAACGTTATGCATAGCACTCCCAGTTTCGATTGCTGTCTCTAAGTTAGGCTCCAGTCAAACCTGGCCCACCACTCTAAAATAAACATATTCATTAACAGAAATAACTAATTTACAAGGTAGATGGCAGACAGGTAGAGTGAGGCAGTCGAGGAAAGATATTAGTAGGGTAGACGAGCATTAATAGATGATGCTTTTCCGCAGCTCGAGCTCTATGGAATTAATTTCGCGTTATGAATATTGCAATAATGATAATTAGCCGGGGAGGTACACAAGGTGAAGGGTTGCAAGTGAACTCGACGACGGCACAGGGATAGAGGAATAAAGCAACACGGTCTTTGACTACACGTTTTGTAATGCGATTTTTGTCGGGATTAATTATAGAATCAACTCCTGTAAATATCTCACCTTCCAAAATCTGAAAAATAAATAAATCTTAATCAACAGAGAATCTGCTGAAGTCTAATAAAGGGCAAAGTGAAAAGTTCACCACGAAAAGTCACTGCGTAATATAAACCACTGAAGAGTCCAATTAGTCAATAATTTGTATTTATAAATTTTGCCATCAAATTGGAAAAAATTGGTCTCCACTGAAACTAGACCTTGTATTGAAAAAAATTGAACAAAAACGATATAGGATGTATAAATCAATCAATCAATTTCCCACATAACCTGAGATATCAGAAAACCCAGTTTTCTATTTTTTCATTTTTTCTTCTACGAAAAACATTTTTTTCTTCTACGAAAATGATTGTTTTCACGTGAAAACTTACCTTTCTGACTTCTAATTGAAATGTTGGGTAACATTTTATTTTGATGTCAAACCTAAAAAATACCTCATTGTCAGCCTAAAATAACCATGTGCTTAAGTTTTTGTTTTCAAAATTAACAGTCACATTTTTTTTGTTGAATTATCTTCGGTCAGATGATGTGAAAGAAAAGTAACATTACTATGGAAAAATGATCAGGAAAAGAGAATAACTGAAAAAACGTGATTCAATTTCAATTTTAAACTAACTGTTTATTATATTTACTAAAGTATCCAGTAGGAAACCTTTGAAAAATATAAAATAGAGTAATTGAAAACCATTGCAATAAAGGATTTTTTCAAAATAATAGAATTCACAGATATTATGAACTATAACTATCAACTACATGTGAGGGAAAAATATAATAAAGAAAGGCAAAAATAAGCCAATCAATTACAATCTTATCACAGTCTTTTTAAATGATTCCAAAGAATTGAAAAGTTCTAAATCCACATTGTAAGTATATGCAAGTCTCAAATTCTACCTATAGATTCATTCTGGCCTTTTGAATGATCAGGGTTCAGACCGGGACACAGTTGTGCTACAGCCTTACTTAACATTGTTGATGATATTATCAGAGAGACAGATGGAGGAAAAACAACTGCACGTATTCTCTCAGATTATTCAAAAGCATTTGATACGATAAACCACGAAATTTTACTCTCTATTTTACACTTTATAGGTTTTTCGGACAGTGCTATTAGTCTTATGTGTGATTATCTACAGGACAGGAGTCAATATGTGGAGACAGCTGTGGGTCAGTCATCAAGAGAAAAGGTCACTTGTGGGGTTCCACAAG
>NW_019290448.1:28079-70948 GCF_000500325.1 Leptinotarsa decemlineata
CTTTCGCGGTGATGTCATGTGTTTGTTACATGATTCGGCCGGCGTACTGGTCAGGGGCGGCTTCAGATTCGTTACACTATGAATCGATTTACCAGATTTCAGTACCTAACATTATTGAAATGAAAAACTTTAAACTGAAAAATGCAGTCATACAATATTTAGGTTTGAATGAACTTATATTTTCAATTCAAAAATCTTGTGACTAAAAATTCATAAATTTGTACTTATGAATTTTTAGTCATAAGATTCGGCGCTCTGGCGCAGAACGCCAGAACGTCTGCCTCTCTACCGGTTTGGATAATTGAATTCAATTATTCAAACCGGTGGATAGGCAGCAATCAGTGTTAGAAAGAGAATTGAAATATTAATCAGACGATGTATAACAAGACCCCTTTTCTTCGAAAAAAAGTTGATGATGGCCTTTTGGTGACAAGTGGTACTACAGTATTGTTTTCCTTATATATCTTTTTACGTGAGCTCAGTTCAACTTTGATACGTTGTCTCGCACTGCATAAAATCAATTTTTGAAATCTGAATGCAAACTTCAAACAAACATTTTACAAAAAATAAACTTAATTTTTCTATTAGGCAACAATTATTACAAAATTGGATGGGGTAAATTAGTTGAAGTAATTTGAACAATTCAAGAAACTAATATTCTAACTGATTCCTCTCCATCCTAACGATTATTTGGAAGAGTTCTATTAGAGATCGAAACAGAGCTATTTGGTATAGTATCATAAGTGTCTTTCGATTCATTTGTTTGATTGCTTAACTCGGAAGTCGTAGCCTATATAAAGTTCATTCAAAACGCGAGGATAAAACATATAAGATCAATGCTCCTTACTGTATGGGTGAATAACCTTTCACAATCTGAAAAATAATATAGGATCTGCTGAAGTGTAATGAAGGGCAACCTGAAACTTAGGTTGGGTTAGGTCCAAAGTGAGTTGGCCTATTCGACTCTCCACCGCAACCCGCAAGGGTTTATTGTGGCCCACATCTATTCACAATCGACCAATTAAACCCAGCTTCTCAACGAAGCCGATTAGTTTGTTTGGTGGGTGGTCTTTCGGGTCAGATGGTAAGAGTACGGCTCTGCCAAACTCTAAGAACCTGATTCGGTCCCCAGCGGGGCAGGCAAAAAGTATGTGCTCTGCTGTTTCATCATTTTTCCAAACAGAGGCGACACACACTGTCTCTGCATATGATGATTCAAATGACAGTGACCTGTAAGAAGGCCTGTTAGACATCGTAGTTCATGCCTAATGGAGTTCAACAACTGTTTGGTATAAAGCTTTGAAGGGTAAATAAACGCCTTGGAGTGAGCTAATCCTGGAATATTCTGCCAGAAGACCATAAATCATGCCGTCCAGGTGTTCAATGTTCGTTTGGCAAAGCCTAAAGCGATACCAATGACAGGTACTGGTCTGATGAAGCTGCTTGCAGCACCCTCCTTTGCAATGCCATCAATTGCTCGCCAACCCAATTTCCACATTCATTTTCACCACTTCCGGAATTGCGTACTTCATAACTGATAAACTTGAAATATCATGAAGTTATTTTTATTCACGTCACCACATCATCTCTTTAATTTTTTTGAATACATATCTTTTAACTGTAACCTATTTGCAATTAACGCGCAGTATTTCACGCGGTAATAAGAATACAGCTGAGCTCTGTATATATTTTATTCGAGCTACATCAAACTTCAGACTCTACCCTGCTATGCAAGCATTTATCATTCAAATATTTACTCTTCCAAAGCCGACACGACCGGATATAATCCCGGAGCACCCGAGTGAAATAATCGTCGCCTAATCCTCCTCCAGGTGAAACTTTGCCAAACACGAAGTATCAGGGAAAGTTAACATTTCCGAAGACTCTGTATACGTTTCGTTTCGAACGCACGGTAAACATATAAGAAACTGTGGTTTGTTATGTACGGAAGTTTCAGTAAAGCCCTTTATTTATAGTTTGAATAGCGTACTAAGACGAACAAAAAGCGCGGATGCAAACTAGTACGTCGTGAACACTGTGAACAGGTGAGGTTATGGCGGATGATGCGGCTTGTATCTAAGAGATGAGTATCTTGCGGATGAACGCTGTAAACTTTGAGCAAATGATTTTGAAAAATTGAACACTTAACTAGAAGCTAACAAAATGTCGAAAATTTATCGGAGTAGAACTCGAAATTAGCCATCATAGCTCACGGCAAAAATAATAATATAATGAGAGGACGCGTGTAACAAGCCCTCAAGATGGAGCGAGAAAAAAGATGAATAGCGTAACTGTTGTAAATCATCCCCTAGAAAAAATAACGCCCGCGGCCGCTGGTTGTTACTAATCAATTGTGCCATTGTGCCACTGGACGTGTGCTTCGCGATTGTTCTAGTTCTAGTTAGATGCCGCGTCGCTTCGATAGACTAGTAGCGAATTCTCTATTGGCCTCGAAAGAATTCTATTACCATATATAAACGCTACCTACACACCGATCGAGAAGTCAAGTGACAGTGCGGTGTGGAGTGAATTCAAAAAGACGATAGACATTTGAATATTGATTTGAAGTTACATTTGAAGTGTTTGCTTGTATCAACAGTGAAATAAAGTTAAGTTTGAAAGCAAAAATGCAAACTAATACGACGTGAACCCTGAGAGCAGGTGAGGTTGAGAGACTATAACCTCCACCTTCCTTAGTGGAAATACAACTCTAGTGGGAAGTTGAATATCTAAGAGTGATACTAGATCCCAGACCCATCGTTTCCTGTCTTTTAGTGCAGCTTCCACTCAAAGGTAACTAGTTGTAGACTATTGAACAACAACAACGCATTTATGATTGAACACATTCAACACCAGACAGCACTGCAGTGAAAAACAGAGGACGAAACTCCTCTGTCTTTCACTGCGATCGATGTCGAAGCTTAACTTTGCAACTGACCGCCTTGAATAGCCTCGTGTATCTTTGATGTTCGAGGATTTAGTTCTTTCTCAATCCCATAGGTGTCATCTCCCTCACTCGAAATTACGACTTTAAACTCGAATCTTCAACTTGAAACTCGAAATTTCGACTTCTAACCCGAAATTTTGAGATTAAAGTCGAAATTTCGAGTTTTAAAGTAGTAATTTCCAAGAAACAAATAACAAAAACGTGTGGTCCTTCTCCGCTTCCGTAAAAAATCATTCAGAGTTTGACAAAACAAAAATTCCACAAGAGTTTTTCAGACTGTGGAAAGCTATAAACTCAAAAACACAGTAAGACACGTTTGTTTGAAAGTGGTTGACAATGTTTCGTGGTGCAATTCATTAGTTCGGACTTCCATTATCTAATATGATTTGAAATACCTGAAAGAATCTGTAAAAAATATAAAAAAGATTACTTGAAAAATAACAATTATATTAAGCAAAAAAACTGAAAATTACAGTGAAATGAAAAACAAGCAACAACCACAAAATTAAAAAAAAATATTAACACGAGATGAAAATTAAAAAAATTATTAACAAAAAATAAAAATTAAAAGATTCCAAACCAAGTTACTTCACGATGTTTCGATTGTTAGTATCCACAATCATCTTCGGGTGATAACTGGACTTATTCCTCAGAGATCTGACTGTTTATAAGTCAGTCGAGTACTTTCACCTATCCCTTCTTCCCTCTATCCGCTTTATTGGTTTTAGCGGAAGCTGACCGTTTGGCGGCAGTTGGTCGTGTTCCGCTTGATTAGAGGTTTCCATATGTTGCGTATCTCTACCCTAGCTTAGCTAAATGCGTTGTTGGCTCCTTTGAATTTTCTCTCTTCCCACAAGAAGTCCCAAGTCGGGTTGAGATACGTGGAAGACACCTTCATAATATGGAACCATGGGAATGCAGAACTAGACACCTTCCTGAAGCACATCAACAACGTTAATCCCTCCATCACTTTCATAATGGAGAAGGAAGTCCACAACGAATTGCCATTCTTAGACGTATTGGTGAAGACGACCGACACGAAATATCTGTGTATCGAAAACCCACTCATACAGGAATCCAACCACCATCAATCGACTAAGAGAGGAATCATCAAGACTTTAGTAGACCGTACCTTCAGGCTCAATAATACAAAGAAAGGTTTTGAAAAGGAACTAGGCATCATTAAAAATGACCTTCAACGAAATGGCTACTCCAAAATGATGGTGGAACAGACTTTAGCTAGAAGACAGCAAGAGCTCCACAAGGAAGAGAAGCCGCCAGAGCCAGTACTTGTATTTCGCTACATCAGAGGATTGGGTCCAAGTATAACATCAGAATCTGCTTCAGATCTGGGAACACTATCCGTAGCAGCCTCACGAAAACCAGGTCACCAAACGCGGACTGCGATTCCGAAAATTGCATTTGCCGGATACCCTGCGAGTGCGGAGAATCATACATCGGTGAAACTAAGAGACCATTGAAAGTTCGCACTGCCGCACATAAAAAACACACTCAGCGAGGAGAAACCATCAAATCAGGAATAGCAGAGCACGTTTGGACACATCAACATAACATCAAGTGGGCTCAAGCTAAAATCATTCACAAGGAAGAACACTGGTTTAGGAGAAAATTCAAATAAGCCGCATACATGTTGTCCAACAACGCATTTAGCCAAGCTAGTGTAGAGATACGCAACATATGGAAACCTCTAATCAAGCGGAACACGACCAACTCCCGCCAAAAACGTCAGCTTCCGCTTAAACCAATAAAGCGGAGAGAGGGAAGAGGGGATAGGTGAAAGCACTCGAATGACCTATAAATAGTCAGATCTCGGAGAAATGAGTCCAGTTATCACCCGAAGACGATTTTGGATACCAACAATCGAAACGTCGTAAAGTAACTTGTTTTGAACTCTTTTAATTTTCATTTCTCAATAATTTTTTTTAATTTTCATCTCCCGAACTAATGAAATGCATAGTAAGATACATTGACTCCGCTACAAAAAAAATGTTTTAAAAAGAAATTCCACTCATCTAATATTTGTCAAAGCACACAATCTTGCTATACCAAACGACCAGACATTCATCAGATTACGCCTGTCGCTAGGTACTGGCTGCCATATGATCCGATATCACTTCATTGCCTTTCCCCAACTTTTCGTCAACTATTCCAGAACCCTCAGACTGAAACGACAAAACCGCAATCAATTTATCACGATATTTCAAACAAAATCGCGCCATTTCCAGTTTATTCGTTTCCATTCAGTGTATGTAATTGTATTTGACTACGACCCGCGTTGTTCAAACATTTACCGTCGAAACTCCTGAAATCGAGTCGATGGCATACATCGTTCTAGAAATATTGCAAACAATAATTGTTTGTCTAACGTTAATGTAACATTATTGCTTCAGCGTGTGACCGCCTATGTTTGTTTTCAATTCTCGCGTGCGGCCTTCCTGAAAAATGAATAGGTTGAAAATAGGGGGAGTTTTCCCTGCCTCGTGAAATTGGTACATGCATGACCTGTTGAACGAATAATTGCTTTTTCAACAGCTTATTCGGTGTCCATAAGAAATTCCACACTACAACTTGATCAGGAATCAATCACAACAACAGTTTTTATCATAATTAGTGATTTTTTATATCCAGCTGCATTGGAGAAACCCTTGTACTTCCCCTTTTACATCCAGTTATAATGGTGAAAGTATGGTGAAAGTTATAATTCAGACTGGAAAGCTCACTAAGTTACACCATGGGATCTGACAAAGTAAATTTCGGGATAGGTGAAGAAACGATCATCCAACATGTTTTCGGACCACATGACACTGAAATACAAGTTCGATCCAAATTACGTGGTTAAAGTATTGAACCGCATAATTTGGGGCACTTTTAATCTGTCTATAACTATAAACACAGTTGAAGCTAAAATATGTGTTTTTCAAGCAGTAATCTGTGAGTTCGGTAAAGTGAGCTGATATGTCGTACGTGAGTAACTAGTCTAGTGCTTTATTTATTGGTATGTCGTTCGTGTCCAATGTGACGTTCTGAGTTCTTGACATACGATTGTAAATGCTGTGTTAGTGGCTACATTATGCTGGCCAGTCTGGCTATATATATATTGCTTCATCAAGATGACAGTCAAATCTAGTCGTGATGGGCGCCGTTTGGAAATCTTTCACCGGACACTGACTAACCAAAAAGTGACATAGAAACTGATCCGAAAATGAAGTGAAAAACAGGGGAAACTGGCGGACAGGAATAGATTCACTATAGACTGGGTGCCAGGAAACTCAGGCATCGCAGGAACGAGAAAGCTGATGATTGTGTCAAACACGGATCATAAACTCTATAAATAGGCTCTGAATTAGCTGTGGGAGTACCAAAGTTGTTGGTATGGAACCAGATTGGAAAGTGATCTGGGTAAACATATCAGGGAACACAAATGGAAAAACCTTTATAAAGGGTCTGTCCGAGAAGATAACTGATGAACTGCGTCAACACAGCCGGGACCAGCTCAGAACAATCACGAGGCTACTAACTGGATACTGTCCGATGAGAGGGTACCTCAAGAAAACAGCTGTACAATGGAGACCTTAACTGCAAGCAATGCAACAAAGGGACAGAGACAGCTCATTATATTTCAAGCGAATGTAAGGCACTGAGCCGCGAGAAACAAATCATTAATGGGCAACTCAAATTAGGTCCAAAAGACTGTGACATAGTAAATGGGCTGAAAAATTCGTAGGCTAACACACACACACACACACAGATGACGCTACTAAAATTAAATCTATATGGTGTTTAGTTAACTATAACCTTCAAAAAACATATGTGCAAATTTCACAGCTGACGGATTATTATTTTGTGGGATAGAATATTTTGAGGGAAGCAACTTTTGTTAGTTTGAAGAAAATGGATAAAGAAAAATCGTGTGCTAATAAATCATAAATTACTGTTGAACCAAGTCTTGGCTTGATGACCACTATTCGGACCAGGAAATTGAACCGTTGAGAAGTGGTTTGCTGAGTTTAAACGAGGCGAAATGGGCACCGAGGACGATGCACGTAGTAGACGCCCCAAAGGAGCTGTTGCCGACAAAGACATCAAAAAAACCCATAAAATAATTTTGGATGACCGCAAATTTATGCGCTGATTTGTGACAATGGATGAAACATAGCTCCATCATTTCACACCAGAATCAAAAGGATTGTCAAGTGTCAAGTGGACTGCACGTGGTGAACCGAGTCCAAAACGTTGCAAAGACGCAACAGTAAGCTGGCAAGTTGATGGTACCAGTACTGTTACTATTTCAATTTCTGGACTAATTCATATTGATGTTAATTTGTATCAGTTGTTAAGAGAAAATAATATCAAAAATTAGTCATTGGGCCTGATATGAAGAAATCCTATACATTTTAGGTGAGAATAATAATTAACATTTTGGGATGCGCATGGTATAATATTAATCAACTTTCTTGAAAAGGAAATAAGCATCCACAACGACTGTTGCATAGCGTTATTAGAGCGTTTGAAGGACGAAATCTCAGAAAAATTACGCCATTAGGAGAAAAAGAAAGTTCTGTTTGATCAAGATAATGCAACGTGTCACAAATCAATGAAAACGATGATAAAATTGCATAATTAGTCTTCGAATTGCTTCCGAATCTACCTTATTCTCCATATCTGGCCCCCAGTGACGTTTTCCTGTTCTCAGACCTCAAGAAATTGCTCGTTTGAAATAAATTCAGCGCCGATAATGAGGTAATCGTCGAAACCGAGGCCCATTTTGAGAAATGAGAAAAATGAGAAAAAAAACCAAGAAAGTACTTGCTAAAAATAGCTGCGTAAACGCAAGCGAAAACATAAGTGGAACCACCTATTGGTGTGACACACAAGTCAACTTGCCAAGTTTTTTTTTAGGCGGTTCCACTTCACTGAAAAATTAGTATAGTCCAGCTATACTAATTTTTCAGTGATTACTGAAAACCGGTAGACAGCTGTTTCAGCTTATTAGGCATCGCCAGTACCAGACAGGCAGTCCTCAATTGAAGACAAAATGAGAAAAAAAACCAAGAAAGTACTTGCTAAAAATAGCTGCGTAAACGCAAGCGAAACCATAAGTGGAACCACCTATTGGTGTGACACCCAAATCAACTTGCCAAGTTTTTTTTAGGCGGTTCCACTTCACTGAAAAACTAGTATGTTGTTGTAACACATACTTCATTTGAAAAAAGATGTCATAGTTTCTTTTTATAAATTGATGTAGTAGTAGCACTACTTGGTACATTATGAAAAATGAGAAATGAAACTTTTTTATGTTTTTTTACCACTTTCATTTGTGAGTAATGTTATTTCTGCAGTTTTGTTTTATAAGGATATTTTCAAAAAATTACAATAAGCAGGAAATAAATCATAATGAGCTGTTTTACGCAAGAAAAAGTAAAAAACGTAAATACACACATTACCTACATTCATCCATCCTCACGAACTTTACGCGTTCATGATATTAGTAGGAGTAGGATTACAAATTGCAGGTACTCAATAAAGTTAAGGACCTTTATTATCACCTACAGTAGATATATAAGGGCTAATTATGATTTATTCTCAGTATATTATAATTGTTTGGAAATGATCTTATAGGACGAAACTGTAGTAAAAACCTTAGTTACAAATGAAAGTGGTAACAAAACATAGAAAGTTTTATTTCTCATTTTTCGCGTTTTTTCCATTGCAACAGCATTTCTATAAATATTATTGACCTACATCAACATTTTCCATTGTCGATCCCATTCGAACCGAAGCAGGGACAAAACGTCCCTTCACCGGACCCGTTGATGATGTTTTGTTCAAAAACCAGTAAAACTAGTAAACGCAATTAACAAACTCATGCGGGGCATGTCGGCGAAAACAAAGCATTGTGTAGTACACGGGCCACTGCGATTTCCGTATATCCACTCAATAGAAGTTTGATTGAAATTATTGATATACATACGAGCCATTGAACAATTATTACACCATTATTACACCTATATCATTTTTCAAATTTACGCTATTGAATTGTATGCGGATTAGTAGAATGCAACTTCACACACAAGTGAATACAAATGTTTCGGGCAGTCAAGCGGCGTTGCAAGTTCTTGGCTCCTATCGAGCAACGTCTAAGTAGGTAGCAAATTGCCAAAAACGACCCTCCTCAATAGGAAGACTTAACCAATTGTCCTCGGTCTGGATTCTTGGCGACACTGGACAGGAAGGCAATGAGGCTGCTGATTCCCTTGTGAAGGAGGGTGCTGTAAGTAGCTTCATCGGACAAGAACCTGTCATTGGCATTGCTTTAGTGTTTGCCAAACAAACATTCAACACCTGGATGGCAAGAAAATTCAAAGACATCTGGCAAAATCTTCCAGGATTGGCTCACACCAAGGTGTTCATTCACCTTTCAAAGCTTGAAACCAAACAGTTGTTGGACTACAGTAGGGATGAATTACGAACAGGTCACTGTAAGGAGGCCTTCCGGAAGACAGTATGTGTCGCATCTGTTTGGAAAATGACGAAACAGAAGAGCATATACTTTGTGCCTGCCTCGCTGGAAACCGATTCAGGTTTTCAGTGTATGGTCGAACCACACTCCTACCATTAGAACTAACAGACCACTCACCATATAAACTAATCGTCTTCATCAAGAAGCTGGGTTTATTTGGTCGAGTTTGAATAGGTGTCAGCCACAATAAACCCTTGCGGGTTGCAGTGGAAGATCGAATAGACTTACTCACTTTTGACCTAACCTAACCTAAAGGTCTCAACAATTTCAAATATTTGTCACTTATTTTAGGATCATCCTCTATAGCATGTTAAGCGACACTAAACTTATCTGATCTTTGAATTGAAAATAGTATATTTTTTTAACAGACGTGTAATTATCACGAGAAAGTAAATAACGGGCTGTTTTGAATGTGGACTTGTTGTTTTGTGTCCCGCTAATTTCAAGCATTTCTCACTTATTCTGTGGCCGTTCTCAACGTATTAGTTATTGCGTTTTGATTCCTACATTATATGAATATTACTGGAGTTTCATCCCAAAACCTAACCGTTATTTCAACACCTTGACAGTTGTTTCGATCACCAAGCGATCATCTTCAAGAGGAAAATATAAATAAACTTTTAGTTTAGTTTCACTTTAGTTTAAGCAGTTTAATCTTCCTCCTGAAGATGATCACTTGGTGATCGAAACAAGTGTCGAAGTGTTAAAATAACGGTTAGGTGTTGGGAGAAAACTCCAGTAATATTCATTATCGAAGGTTCCAAACAGTGCATCACACGCCCTAAAGTATATGTTAATATACTAATATACCTGCTACAGTAGCTAATATTTACATGTTTTCTACTTGTATTTTTCTAGCATACTCAACAGTTTTCAATTTAGCGTATCCACATTGTCACAGGTAAACAAATCGGTTTTACTAGTAGAAAGGTACCACGTTAACAATCTCATAAATGGTGAATTCTCGTCCATTGCAAGACAAAATTGAAGCGATTTTTATTTACGGTGCGAGGCGTAACTTTCACGAGATCGATAGGATTCTCAGTGAACGTTTTCCGAATCGTCCTGTAGAAAATATTTGCGGGAGCTTGTATTCAAATTCACAACTACCGGTAGTGTAAATAACAAGTAATTGGTGAGATGGTAGTAAATCCTCAACAATCTACTTATTCCGTCGCGTGTGGGGAGACTTTTTCTTTTAAATCTGGGAAAACTTAAATATCCATTAATTTAACAGTCATAATTCACTTATCGAATAACAAATACAAATCAAAACACAACAAGACCTAACATTCAATATATCAGACAAAATAATACACACTCCTAGAAACAGTAAACCTAGAGAAGATCCAACACAAATAATATTACCTGGTGCAACTCAAATACAGGCAAATTTACCTAAAGTACCTGAGTTACCTGCACCGAGGCGTTCGGACCGCATAAAAAGACAAACAATAGGTTGACACGTTCAGTTTGAGTAGAGTCTTGATGATGACAGCACGACCAGTTGTCGAAAGCGCTCGCATATAATTAAATAGGGGTTATAAAGCTTTAAATCCTTTTTGTAACGTATATTAATATTAAAATTAAAATGATACACCAATTTACTGAAGATGACCCTGATCGAAGGACAGAATTCTGCGAAATCATTACGAAAACCATTGCAAGGCATCCTACCTATCTTCACAATATTTGTTTAATTGACGAATGTACATTTTTTCAAACGACAATGTTCACAGATAAAATGCCGTTATTGGAGTGACACCAACCATCACGTTTTCCGGGAAACACATACCCAATATCCAGAAAAAATTAACGTTTGGGCAGGAATATTGGGAAACCATATTGTATGACCCCTATTTATTGAATATGCTGGTTGACCCTCTCATCACTGAAATCGTCGAAGCGAACCCAAATGAATTCAATATTGATATTGTATTCCAACAAGATGGACCACCACCACATTACTCCAGACAAGTAAGAAACTATTTGGATACTCCTTTTCCCGGTCGTTAGATTGGCCATCGAGGTCCTACAGAATGGCCAGCCCGCTCGCCTGATTTGACAACTTTAGACTTTTTATGGGGCTATTTGAAGCAAATGGTGTACGAAACTGAACCTGCTTCAATATTGTATATACGACAGAGAATAATAAATATTTGTAGAGATATTGACGTTAGTGTGTTCGAAAATGTTCGGCATGAAATATCGAATAGCCTGTTCTTAGGCAACCATTTCGAGCATCTTCTGAACTGACCTGAAGCTTAATCCCACATATTATGTAGTTAATTGTCAATGTATTCAGGCAATTATTGAAAATTCCACCATTTTGTAGTAGTTGAATATATTGACTTCATATTCTAGAGTTGTGAAGTATTCGTCAAGAGCTTCAAAATGATGTGTCACAAACCTCCCTTTTCATTTAATTGGATTTTCCCAGATGGCACCCAGTCATCATCTTCAAAATTTCATCTGTAAATTTCACTTCAAAATAAAGTATTCATGCATTAATTTCATTATCCCAAATTTCAATTTTTTGAGTTGACCCGTTCAAAAAATAAAAGGGGGGGACATTAAAGAAATGCACTGTATGTGAAATATGTTACTACTGGTAACAAGTTAATATAGTTTGCGTAATTTTGCTCATTTCGTGAATTCCAGACTTTTATTTTTTGGTCATCCTGTCATACAGGATGATTTTTCCTATTTAACTTGAATTTTCTTTATAATGCTATTTCCAATTAGTTCAGGCCCTACAAACTTAAAAAAAACCTAAATCGCCCTTGAAATTAGCCAGCTAGTTGAATGAGTATCATTGTCAAAAACTATACTCATTTTTGTGAACTGGTAAAGTGAATTGTTTATTATTTCTCTGTCAACTGTTTTATTATTACTGTTATTCATGTATAGTTTCTGTATATACTCACATAAGTAAACTTATTAGATATATGCATTTGTTATTTCAATGATTTTTGCTCATGTAAATGAAAACAGTAGATTAATTATTATTACGATTTATATTATTCATCGAATCTAGTTCTATTCGACTATAATGACTTTTTCTGAACTGGGAAAAGGGCGTAAATTTTCTTCCAACGAAGAAATGCTACAATTTATGAAGGCCGGTGTTGCAAAGTAAACACTTTTTTGATAGGTGTAGAAGTGTTGCAAGTTCATTATAATGAATATAACCAATTAGGATGAGTTTATGGATAATGAAATATTTCGACTTTCAAATTTTGTTTTCCTCTACAGTAGAATTTTTCAATACATCCTCTTCATCCATCACCTTCACATAGGCAAATATCCATCCTACGGGCTCCAAACAGTGGCATTCGAATATGACATTTAACGCACTGTAGTGTCAATAATTAGCAAGGGATCAAACATTGTTCGCAGATAGTGTCCGACCCTACCAAACTATGCAATGATGTTGTTAGAGATGATTTAATATTAAACAAGGGTGAGCTACGTAATGGATTATCGATTCTTGACTATAACAATTATGGCACCGGCTGCCGGAATGATCTGCGTTCTGGGTGGTCAACACGGATTCCTTATTCATCGGGAGATACGTAAGAACGAAGCGGACAACGGAATAAGACAATTAGTTTTAATTGAATTCAAATTGCGTCCAAAATTAATACATGAACCGATAATATATACAGTGCATTTCTTTAATGTCCCCCCTTTAATTTTTTGAACGAGTCAACTCAAAAAATTGAAATTGGAGATAATGAAATTGATGTATGAATGCTTTATATTGAAGTGAAATTGACAGATGAAAAAAAAATTAAAAGGAAAGGGAGGTCTTCTGACACATCATTTTGAAGCTCCTGACGAATATGAAGTCAATATCTTCACCTAATACAGAATGGCGGAACCTCTGAATCGGGCGTAAATTGTTTCTAACTTCTTAGCTACTTGATAGTGCAACTTGGCTCGAGTCTTAAATTTCTCTGTATGAAATTACAAATCAAATTACACCTCAATCGTAATTTTCGATGAAGGCAAACCGAAATTATGTTAATTGATACATCTCAATAAGCATCAGATAATTTAAAAAAGAAATGAAAGGTTTCATTGAGAATTAAAAAACCTTTCAAACAAGGCACAATTCAGAAAATTTTGGAAGATGTTGATATGTGAGGCAGGAAGTTGCTAGAATAAAAAATTACACGTGAAAAACAGGTTTTCAAAAAAAATACCTTTGCAATGATTTTTCCAAATATGTTTCAGCTACGAAATAGATAGTCTTCATGTACAAAATTTTCAAATTACCAAAACGATGAGGGCAACCAGCATGATAAAACCACGTATACGTGTCCGTGAAACGAGAAGTTTCAACTATTGCTGCTTGCTTGATTGGCTCACAACAAAGTGTGAGCTTAAAAAATGGACATTTACCTGAGAGAATTTTCAGATCGAATTGAACTCGATTTGAGAACAAAATATCAATTTCATTACCTGTTTCATGAGTTTCACCAAAAATATTTGTTCAAGTGTATAATTATTAGAGACACAATGTTGGAATATATGAACAGTTACGTATATGACCAAACTCGAATTCTTCAACAATAGGATTTCACTGTTTGAACTATGGTGCTTTGACATGAGACCGCAGAGCCGGCATCCGAGTCACCAGACTTATTTGACGCGGTTAGATGCATCGAGTGTATGTACGAGGTGGTCTGAAAGTTTCCGACCTTACAAAAATACAAGGCATTTTTTCAGATTTTTTTAAAATTTTTCAACATAGTCTCCTTTTAACTCTACACACTTCTCCCAGCGATGCTCCCATCTCTTCAAACCGTCCAAATAGTACTCGGCGTTTTTCTCTACGAAATAATTGTTCACGAAAGTGACTGTCTCTGTCCTCCAATCGCACGCAATTTCTAAATGAGGAAACAAAAATAAGTCGCTTGGAGCTAAATCTGGTGAGTAAAGCGGATGGTCAAGCAGTTCAAACCTTAATTCGTGGATTTCCGCCATGGTTACGGCTGAGGTGTGAGACGGTCGTTGTCTTGCTGAAAAAAGTTTTTGTTTTTCTGTCAATGTGGCTGTTTCTCTGCAAATTCTGCCTTCATTTTGTCAAGTAATAACGCGTAATATGATGTAATGGTTTTTCATTTTTGAAGATAATCGATTGAAATAACTCCATGAATATCCCAGAAAACAGTCGCCATTACTTTTCCAGACGAAAAACCAGTTTTTGCTTTTTTTCGAGCCGGTTCCCTCTTTGCAGTCCACTGTTTGGACTGCATTTTTGTTTCGGGCATATAATGGTGTATCCAAGTTACATCTACAGTAATTAATCGGCGCCAAAACTCGAATTTATTGCGCCTAAACTGCACCAACAGATCATTGGAAACACATTTTTGATCTAACGTGAGCAAACGCGGCACCCAACGCGCGGACAACTTTCTCATGCCTGAATGATGATTTAATATTTGACAAAAACGTGACATGTTCATAACCTCTACTATCTCTCTCACTCAAACGACTGTTACATAACTGCACATTCAAAAAGGCAGAAACTTTGGTGAGTAACCCTTGCAGCTTGGCAAATTCAGCTTAGCATCTGAGATGCGTGAACCATAAAGACAACTTTCATCAGGAAGTACAATCGGGAAAATAATTTTGGTCTTAATAAATTCGGCAAATGTTGACAACTACACTTCTACCAGTAGGGAACGAAAATCCCAATTTTTCCATTTGGATAGGTGGAAAACAATTGAAAGATAATGAATGATATACAGGGCGTTCCAACGAAAACTTGACCTTTCCTGTAAGTTAGAAACGGACATGTAATCGAAAATTTCAAAGATCACGTCAATTTTTATTTCTAGAAGGACTAATTCTGATATGTAAGTCATACCCGAAACTTCAGCCCCCCGCGGTCAGCAACTACCCCCCCTATTTTTTCAATGGCATGAGGGGTCCAGTGATACATCATTTGAAAGGTCTTTTTTCCCTCTATTACCTCTGCAATTTTTTTCCAAATTGGTTTATTCATTATTGAGAAATCAAATGTTAAAAAAAACAGAAAATTCGCTGTCGTTCATTTTAATGAGGAAATCAATAACAAATAATATCAGTGGAAACAGAATCAAAGGATAAATTGTTCAAAAAGACCTCTACCTAATTCCATACAATAATGCAGTCTACTTTCGAAAACGTTCCGTACATTATTCAAGATTTGTTTTAAGGTGACTAACAATCCTTTGCAATGATTTTTCCAAATATGTTTCAGCTTCGAAAATTTGATTTTCAATTGATTTGAAGTTTTCAAAAATATGATAGAACTGACCGATACATGATGAAAATCAATTATAACGTATTCAATGAAATAAGTAAAAAATTTTTTATGTTAAACGGTTTCACTGAAAAAAAAAGATAATAATGATGTAAATAATGTACTGAAAACTAAAATAATAAAACTGTTGACTCAGGTTACGCTTAGGCCAACAATTTTTTTATCTGATCAATACCGAAGATTGCTGTCCTTCCGAATTATTTATTAGTTTTTAGTACATTATCTATATTATTATTATCTTTTTTCAAATGTAACTGTTCAACATAAAAAAATGTCTTTTACTTATTTCATTTCCAAGTTTTCAGTGTCTAATATTGGTACTCAATTCTCCTCATTCTATTTAGTTCATTTAGTTCAGTATTACAAGGTAATAAATATGTAACTGACCTTTAGTAGTTGCGGCCATCTTGAATTTGCATCTTTTTCGACGTGTACTACTATTCTAATAGTCAAGTCCTGTCATTTGAAACCCATATTGTACTTGTTGTGAAACAATATTCAATCAGCCATTTTGTTGCTGTGGCCATCTTGAATTCACAATGATACAGAGTTTATTAAATTGTATTGTCGTCAAAACTAAATGTGTGTACCAAATATCAGATCTTTCTGTTAACAGGAAGGGCTCAAACTTCAATCACTAAATTGGACCCAAACAAACAAGCAGGGCACATTGAAATGTTTTTTTTAATTTTCAAATAAAATAACCTAAATTTCTTTAAAACTTCATGATACTCTCTGTGAATGTTATTCCATCATTTCGCATTACGAATTTGAATTCTCTAATTGGAACACGTAAGTGAGCTTATCAATCGCGAGAAAAAGGTATGAAACAGAGGAGACGTGACAGTTTACGAGGTAAAGCACGCCCGTTAAAATAAAGTAAAAACGTAATAAAAATTCAAATTTTCACATTTACATTTTAAACGGCTTTTCATACCTCTGTGACTGACAAGTGATGCGTAGCGGAAGTGCATAAAAGGCCCGTGTAGAGTAGGAGACCTGCTAATCACTTTTACGGTATACATGGTGCTACAGATGTTTCAAAGATACATTTCTAATTGCAGAGTTAACTTCCTCTAATGTGAATAAGAAAACTATTTATCCATTTTAAATGAAATAAAATGTAACAATCAATAAATCAGCCTGATATATCTAATGTTCATAAAATGTTATCAGAAGTTTTTTTACTACATTAGCCCCAAAACGAATTTATAGGAATTAATACTATGAGATCTCAAAATTTCCATTTCTAACGAAAACTTTGTTATTTACCAAAACGATGAGGGCAACCAGCATGATAAAACCACGTATACGTGTCCGTGAAACGAGAAGTTTCAACTATTGCTGCTTGCTTGATTGGCTCACAACAAAGTGTGAGCTTAAAAAATGGACATTTACCTGAGAGAATTTTCAGATCGAATTGAACTCGATTTGAGAACAAAATATCAATTTCATTACCTGTTTCATGAGTTTCACCAAAAATATTTGTTCAAGTGTATAATTATTAGAGACACAATGTTGGAATATATGAACAGTTACGTATATGACCAAACTCGAATTCTTCAACAATAGGATTTCACTGTTTGAACTATGGTGCTTTGACATGAGACCGCAGAGCCGGCATCCGAGTCACCAGACTTATTTGACGCGGTTAGATGCATCGAGTGTATGTACGAGGTGGTCTGAAAGTTTCCGACCTTACAAAAATACAAGGCATTTTTTCAGATTTTTTTAAAATTTTTCAACATAGTCTCCTTTTAACTCTACACACTTCTCCCAGCGATGCTCCCATCTCTTCAAACCGTCCAAATAGTACTCGGCGTTTTTCTCTACGAAATAATTGTTCACGAAAGTGACTGTCTCTGTCCTCCAATCGCACGCAATTTCTAAATGAGGAAACAAAAATAAGTCGCTTGGAGCTAAATCTGGTGAGTAAAGCGGATGGTCAAGCAGTTCAAACCTTAATTCGTGGATTTCCGCCATGGTTACGGCTGAGGTGTGAGACGGTCGTTGTCTTGCTGAAAAAAGTTTTTGTTTTTCTGTCAATGTGGCTGTTTCTCTGCAAATTCTGCCTTCATTTTGTCAAGTAATAACGCGTAATATGATGTAATGGTTTTTCATTTTTGAAGATAATCGATTGAAATAACTCCATGAATATCCCAGAAAACAGTCGCCATTACTTTTCCAGACGAAAAACCAGTTTTTGCTTTTTTTCGAGCCGGTTCCCTCTTTGCAGTCCACTGTTTGGACTGCATTTTTGTTTCGGGCATATAATGGTGTATCCAAGTTACATCTACAGTAATTAATCGGCGCCAAAACTCGAATTTATTGCGCCTAAACTGCACCAACACGTTTTTGATCTAACGTGAGCAAACGCGGCACCCAACGCGCGGACAACTTTCTCATGCCTGAATGTTGATTTGATATTTGACAAAAACGTGACATGTTCATAACCTCTACTATCTCTCTCACTTCAATTTAGCGGTCGTCTAGCACCATTTGGTGAACGTTGGCGATGTTTTCGTCGGTAGTTGTAGTTTTTGGACTTCCCGAACGTTCATCGTTCTCTCGTCCATGGCTCTCACGGCCATGTCTGAATTAGCTGCCCAAAATTTCACTGTGGTAAATGATGCTGCATAGTCCCCAAACACTGAATCCAACTCATCTTTGTTTTGCGTAGGCGTATTGCCTTTCAAAAATGAACATTTAATGACAACTCGATTGTCCATTTTCAAAAAATACTAACATCAACTCACTTAACTGCACGTTCAAAAAGGCTGAAACTTTGGTGAGTAACTGTCAAGTGCTACTATTTTCATGTTGAGGGCGGAAACTTTCTAGACCACCCTTGCAGCTTGGCAAATTCAGCTTAGCATCTGAGATGCGTGAACCATAAACACAACTTTCATCACGAAGTACAATCGGGAAAAGAATTTTGGCCTTTATAAATTCGGCAAATGTTGACAACTACACTTCTACCAGTAGGAAAGGAAAATCCCAATTTTTCCATTTGGATAGGTAGAAAACAATTGAAAGATAATGAGTGATATACAGGGCGTTCCAACGAAAACTTGACTTTTCCTGTAAGTTAGAAACGGACATGTAATCGAAAATTTCAAAGAACACGTCAATTTTCATTTCTAGGAGGACTAATTCTGATATGTAAATCATACCCGACACTTCAGCCCCCTGCGGTCAGCAACTACCCCCTATTTTTTCAATGGCATGAGGGGTCCAGTGATACATCATTTGAAAGGTCTTTTTTCCCTGTATCACCTCTGCAATTTTTTTCCAAATTGGTTCATTCATTATTGAGAAATTAAATGTAAAAAAAAAACAGAAAATTCGATGTCGTTCATTTTAATGAGGAAATCAATAACAAATAATATCAGTGGAAACAGAATCAAAGGATGAATTGTTCCATACAATAATGCAGTCTACTTTCGAAAGCGTTCCGTACATTATTCAAGATTTGTTTTAAGGTGACTGACAATGTTTCATGATGAATTTCATTAGTTCGGACTTCCATTGTCTGATATTATATAAAATGATATCATATAAAAAAACAATTATACTAAGCAAAAAAACCTGAAATAAAATAATAGTGAAATAAAATACAAGTAAAAATAGAACAACTGAACAAAAAAAAATAAAAAGTTAAGAGTTAGTTCACGACGTTTCGATTGTTAGTATCCAGAATGGTCTTCGGGTGATGACTGGACTGGACTGATTCCTCTCGGAGGAATCCAGTCCCAAAAACTATCTTACCCGAACATCAAAATGTGGGGGTGCACCATCCTGCTGGAATGTTATTTCATTTTCTACTAAATTGTCATCATTTTCTAAAATTTGTAATAGATTCAAGTATGTGTCTCCATTGAGATTACCTTCAATGAAGAATGGTCCAACAATATGATTACCAAGAATACCGGCCCAGACATTCAATATTTTTGTGGAGTTTATGAATGTATTTCCATCACCAAATTATGATTCACATCGCTCCAGTGACGACAATTATGTCTATTCACTGTACCATTCAACATGAAAGAACTTTCGTCTGAAAAATAATAGGTTTGGGTTATTGGTCGATTTCTCGCTAAACACCTCACAAAACTGAAGTCGACGATCAGGATCATCTTCGTTTAATTCCTGAANATAAGCGTCACAGAACTTTGACATACTTTTTTCAATATCGGGTAGATTAGGAGTATATAATTTTTAGCCAAAACTTTATATTAATCAAACAGAGAGAACCTTTTCCCAAAGAATGACAGAACATAAGAGTGAATATTAAGTCGTTTCTTGAATGTAAAGACCAACTTCACATTTGCAAACCATCTTTTAACAGATGAGTCCAACCACACACATTTGGGAGTCATTACGTAGGTAGAAGGTCATATGATTCAGATTTGTTATTACAGAAAATAAAGTATAAATAAAGTAGAATTCAGTCAGTATGAGAACGCTCAAAGAAGCTAGTGTATAGCGAAACACTTGTTACAGTTTTGAAAATTATCAAGTGAAAATCTCACAATTGGACGTTGTTACATTAAACTTCATTTACTTATATAATAAGCAGATGACAGATAATACAAAACTGAAAACCGGAAACATACGTAGGAATAAAAAAATATACGTAAAAACGTTGAATGCAATCAGTAGAATAACTCGAAAAATACTAAACAATTTTTTTTTAGAATGTGAGGGTTACAATGAATGTAAGAGAATGACATAGGCCGAAACGTTTTTGTTCACTGTTTTCATCTCTGTACGCAATATTCTTGGACAGCCCGAATCAAATCTTTTTACTTCATTCAAATATTTAGCCATAATTTTTATAGTTTCAAACCAATTTTTTTTCCGGCCGTTTCTACATTCAACACCATATTTCACAATCTACTTCGAAGACACAAAATACATAGAAACATAACAACAGAACTGCATAATAAAACTTGCAAATGAACTTCCTATTATATATGAGCCGTACCGATATTGTTCAAGTAAGAGGATTCCAAAGGAAGCTTCATCCAGATTGAGAAGAAACCACCAACATCCCTAAGACTTCCTGGATGCTAAGTAGCGGGTTTGCGGAGATGTGAGCAAGAAAATTAATTCGCTTAAGAGATCGTATCCTATTATATATGAGCCGTGCCGATATTGTTCAAGTAAGAGGATTCCAAAGGAAGCTTCATCCAGATTGAGAAGAAACCACCAACATCCCTTAGACTTCCTGGATGCTAAGTAGCGGGTTTGCGGAGATGTGAGCAAGAAAATTAATTCGCTTAAGAGATCGTCATAGCCCTTCTTGTAGTAAATTCTACAAAAATAATTTACAAGGGTGATATATAGGTGTTTGGGGTATTGAACAAAAACAACATAATTATTCTTTGAACAATTCGCTATAATGAACGAATATTTAAGTTCCTAAAATTAGACTGAGTTATCAAAATATTTATCGATAAAAAATTTACATTCGAACAAGGCAAACTTTAATTTTCAATTTTAAATTGGAAAATATTCCATAGTTTCTAAAATATTGACTTTTCGGAACCTCCCCCTCGCGGAATAACACAAAGTGGTACTAAGTAGACTATTACTATGCCTAAGGCAGTGAATTGAAAATTTTCAGAGGTGAATATTTATTTTTAAAATAATATTAATCCTTGTTTCATTCCCAAGGGTAATTCACGTAATAATAATAATGATGATAATATAAATGGTGATTTCCTCAGTTCCTTTCTCTTTTGCATCTTACTCTTGCCATTATCCGTTACGCTCAGTAATACTTGAGGATATAACTGTGGCACCCTCGTAAAAGGGATGCACAATGTCACCCTTTTGTTTTATATGGATGATTTTAAACTTCATGCCTCTGGAGAAAAAAATCTCCATCAGTCTTTGGGAGTGGTGGAAGAGTACACGCATGCTACCGATTTGGAATTCGGAATAGAGAAATGTGTGCAACGATCAATCTCAAAATAGGGCGATGAGGGGACTACGAAGAGGATGTGCAACTCGTAAATTGAACAACCTGCACCATATGTATGCCATATGTATTCTCACCTCGGGGTCGAACGACTCTACTCACAAGAGGTAACAGCAGTGAATAACTCTCTCCACGGCCACTATCAGCAAAATCTCCAGATCTGGTCATCGGAACCAAGTCGCTGTTACGAATATGTTTGCCGTTCCAATCTTACTCTACTCATTTGGATTAGTGAAATGGGCCCGAAAAGAACTTAATCAACTCGACGTAAAGACCCGAAAAATGATGCACCTCCATAGGAGTTTGCATCCCAAATTGTCCGTTCCACGGTTGTACAGACAACAGGGAGGCCGTGGATTTTTGAGTTTGGAGTGTCTACTTGACAGAATGGTACTGGATGGAGCCTATAAAGTCGGTTTAGTTTTCAACACTGATTGAGATTATCATAATTCGTCTAGCAAAAGTCTCATATAAAAGCCTGCAGCAATACGAGGGGTTTTCTAACAACATTGAAGACCTCGGCTTTATCAAAGCGCCTGACCTTCGCTTTCCTCAGGTCAAGTGGGCTGAAGTCGAAAACAAGGTGCAGGGACTGCCGCGAGCTGCCTGAGGCGCCTATAATCATAGACATATCACGGCCCTAAGAGTGCTTTATCATCACCTATGACACTTATATTGACGAGACACCCTACGCTCCGGGAGATATTGAATCCATCATGGGGAACTAGAAATGCCGAATCTTTTGGAACTATTCGTTCCATACCCCCAGGCTCATACAAGTTAATAAAAAAAAATTATTTCCAATAGGAGTACCCATTTACAGGAAATGCTATCATTACATATGAAATACATATTAAAAATAATGGAATATAGAAATGTATAAACGTAATGGACTATTTGATCGAAGGCTTTTTGAAAGTCTAAATAAACAACATCGACTTGTTTTTGCTTGTCCAGGTACGTACAGAGATATTGATTTAAACATGCAAGATTTGTCATACATGATCTTTATTGTACGAAGCAATGCTGAGTAGGAGAAATAACTTTTTGAATATGGGAGTACATAACATTTTGCACACATATCTCGAAGAGTTTAGAAAAGTTACATAAAATTGAAATTGCCCTGTAGTTTGTGATATCGCTAGAGTCGCCTTTTTCAATATCGGTCAAATTCGAGTCGTTTTGCACTGCTCAGGGAAGGCACAAGTTAATAAAATTAAGTTGAATATGCCTATTAGAAGTTTAGAGATAACGTCGATGCAGTCCTTTATCACAAGACTAGGAACATTGTCAACGCCTGCGGTAAGTTTATTTCTTGATTTTTTCGAAGCAGTAACAATATCGATTTTAGAGAAGACTGGGATGTTGAATGTATCTAAATCAGAATGATGAGAATTTTCACGAAGCATATTCTCGTCCGAAACCAAGAATACACTTTTGAAGTACTTGGCGAATCCATTGACAATATCCCCTGTTGATGAGCCTGATGTAGTCCTTCTCGGCCTACGGAGCAACACGATATCTTTAGTGGAGTTTTCCGCTCCTGGCGAGACGAATATCGTCCGAAAAGAGGGAGAAAAGCGGATAAAATATCAAAATTTTCTTTCGAACTCCATAAACTCTATCCAGACCACTCTGCCAAGATGGTTTTTTTATTATTGGAGTATCTGGTGGAATCATGCCATTTCTACTTTCGAATGCAGAAGGCTGCAATTCTTGGCTCTTGCGCTTGCTGAGGGCACATAATTCTCGTACCTAATGATCACTTACCCCACGGTGTGGGGAGTGGTCATTGGTTGATAATACTGGCGCGCCCTCTCGAATGTATTGGGGATTCGGGGGATGGGGCCCGACCAGCGTAACCTCAGAGAAAAAAGTTCATTTGTTAAAATATGAAGTATATGAAGACAAAATCATATTCACGAAATTCAAATGGTTCTCACTGAAAAAGTGTTGAATTTTCAAATTATATGAACAAGCTCAACATAACTTTTTAGTTGAATCATCGATCACCAAACTCCAAAAGTTATATTTTATTTACACAGAAAAGTAAAAAAATGAATAAACATCCAATGTGAACAATTCATATCATAACTTTTTTCGTTTTCACATAATTTCTGTTATCCCTTATTCGAATTCTATAATAACTTAGTAAATAGATGAAACTAATAATAAAATTGAAATGAAATATGTAAATTTTGAGGGTTATTAAAAATTTGATCTTCCACTTTCTTATGCGAAAATTTTTGATGTATTAACCACCCTGTATAACTGAAACTGAGACCTCTGATGCAGAATAAATCCAAAGTTATCACTGCTCCCATACACCAGACTTGCAACACTCTTCTAAAAGTGATCTGCACCAACTAAGCACCAGAAAAAAAACTAGACTCATTTCAAAAAATAGATTAGATTCAGTGTAGTTCATCTCCTGATGATGCCAGCTTGGTTGGTGAAAACGAACTTCCAGAAGTGTTGCAGTTCTGGCATGTGAGAGCAGTGTTTCTTTTGGACCCTGTATAATACCTTGAAGGAATTCTCTTTTTTTAAACAAATTGCAATTACAATACTGAATCAGTTTTTACGAAATTGAACTATACAGGCTCCACTATAAAAAAAGAATAGATATAAATAGTCAAGTGTTTGTGTTGTTAAGAAATGTCTACGATAGCTGTAGAAAGAACAAAATGAGTAATATATCTCAATAAAATACAAATCTTCGAAGATTTCTACCTCCATAGTTTTAATGCAGATTTAAGCGAATGGCAGCCTAGCAGTAACCACTAATTTTCTGTTATACTGAAAGTTGTGGGTTCCGCAAAATTTTTAAAATTACCTACAAACTAAGGACTATTTTCATAAATTTTCAATTCAAAGTTGAAAGTCGAGACTGGAAAAACAATTATAAAGATCATTCAACAAAAAAATACTGAACGGCATGTATAACTTGAAAACTACAAAAATCGCATAACATATGTGGGCATGATTCTGATAACCTATAAAAAATAGACGTCTCTATTTGGGCTACCGTGTATATCGAAATAAATTCCATTTTCCAATCTTGGATGTGATATACAAAGTAAGCTGTTGAAAATGTTTGGAAAAAAGTCAGACAGATACCTTTTTTGCAAAAAATATATGATCTACAACTGTTTCCTAACAGATTTTTCAACATTACCAAATATACCCACAAACTAATATCCTCAACAAATACTTCTTTTCATAAAATTCAAATTGATTTTCCATTCGCTCTTGTTCTATTTATCTGCGAACCATGAAAATTGAAATAAACTCGAGGTACATTAAACGAATGAAAAAGAAATTGAGAAGCATTCAAATCCGGAAACTGAATTCACTTTATAAACTCCATAAGTAGGATAAGCCGTTATTGCAAATATTATACAACTCCATATATTCAGAACAAACTTCATCAGGAAATTCCGAGATTGCGAACTGTGTATACAGCACTAGAAGAAAACTTTAGAAACTTTTTCTTTTCAATTTGCATATCAGTATATATGCAGGTTCCCAAGAGAATAAAAAATGTATGATTTTTCACAAGGTATTACCAAGTTGCAATATATATTACTTCCTAGAAGGAATTTTACTTTTCTAGAAACAAATATCAATACATCAACTTCCAAATGTGCGGAATTATTTATTATTGCCATGAGACGCTTAACAATGTGTTCATTTATCGAAAAGTGTGCACAGAGAGAACAAAATCCGGACTATTAGACCGTGGTCGAAAGGAACTTATACCAAACGTTTCGTGCGGCTATCATCTTCATTGCTGGTCGATAAAAAACCTATTTCTTTATATTGTTAACATAGTGTTCGTTTCCTACAGATATTTTATAAACTGTCATAGGTGCCATTGGAAAGTAGGAAATGTTATAAAACGTATGCTATTCATGACGAGTTAATGCCGCGCAGAAAGCTGGAGTAAAACCATCAGGCATCTTTGTAACGTCTTCCGTTTGGAAGATTCGTCGCACTCAACTTTCTCTTTATGAAAAGTTGAAATTGATTTCAGCGGAATGACAACCAACAGACCGGTTTAGGAGTACTAGCTCCTAGTCAATGCGAACCGTCTGAATATCCAGAAAAAAAACAAAATTATTCCAACTAGTCAAAATCTCTGCCTGCAGTTGATTCAGTAGAATGTACAACTGCGCTACCTGCAGACAAAGTCTGGAAGCAAATCCACAATCATATACTCCAAGGTGGAAGTCACAATTATAAACATATTCCGGAGAGGTGTATATGACATGCTCAAGTTCTGGTGAATGTACCAAACCCATGCCTCTCATGTGAGACCTCGTTAATCCTTAGCTAGCACAAGTTTCGACTTTTGGGGGTTGTCTTTCGTAGGAATCGACAGATGGTTTAAGTAAAAACAGATTTTAACAGATACAACAGCTCTAGTAACTGTTATGAATGTTGCTACTCAAGTTTGGGGTTTTCATAAACTGATCTAGCTATAGTATACAATTCAAATAATCAAACCAGCTTCTCCACATCTTAACCATGTATTCTGAATTCGAAGCCTGAATGTTCCTAAATATTACGTGAACGAGTGAACAACGAGCTCTATCACAATTTTCGATTTCTATAGTCTCAAAGGCATCTCAAAGCCTGTTGTCATATACCGATTTCAACAATTTCATCCATTTTTCATTCATCGGGTTGCCCAAGTGAAAGAAAAATTTTGAAAGCCACTTCCACGTTTTGAAATTCGGACCAATCAATGGGTAGTCTGTACACTCAAGTGTTGGGCAATCCGAAAGACGGAGTGACGAAAAGGAAAAGCCTGGAATTCACGAAACAAGTTGTGAGTATTGCGAAAAAGCATGTTGGTCAAACTGGGCGAACTATAATAACGCGATTCAAGAATCATGTTTCACATAATCGGTTTAGTAGACCAGAAAACTGCCACAAAAATGTTCGAAATTGTAGAGATCGGTATATAACATGACATGACATGCTTTTAGACATCTTCGAGAATTTCGATATCAAAAAATGTGGACTTTGGTATGAATATTTGTAAGATTCAGTTTTTTTATTATGTTAACTTGGTTGGCGAAATGCACGTCGATAGACAATATTCTTGTTATATTTTTAAAGGACAAAACACAAGCATTACAGAAACATCCTTGAGGCACTCTAAGAATGGTGCCTGTGCGAAAGTAGCGATTCACTTTGGATTTGAATCGCTGGAGATTAAATTAATTTGGAAAATGCTGAGGAAGTCATAAAGTTTATTCCATATAAACGCAGTTCTCCAAATGAAAGAGTTTTTAATCAGTGATGTTCGAGGTGTACTGAGTTGAACCTCAAATCGGTGAGCAGCTACAGTCCGTCGCATATTTCTTAAATGTACCGCTCTTGGTAGAATCAAATGTGACAAGTCACTTGAACACCTGCCGTGGAAGTATCTTCAAAAGTGGGACAAATCTCCAACCTGTCTTCGATGTTCTAGACTATCAGGGTTGCAAGTGATGTTTGTGTCTCCAATCAGCTGAATGGCTCTTTCCTGGATTGAATCTAGCAGCTTCATCGTATGCTCAGGGGTGAAGCTCCATACATGTGCACAATACTCCAAAGAAGGTCTGATCTGAGCTTTATAAAACATCAAAAGTTGCTGAGCTTTGTACAGTATTCTATTTCGGAACAGAGCTTTCGAGAAGCAGTTTTTGTAATTCCAGCGACATGATTGTGCTAAGACATATTGGTGTCCATTTTAACTTCCCTACAAACTTATCGAAGCAGAAAGTGGAATTGTCTATCCTGACATTATTATATCCGGTTCGCAGACTTTTATCTTTTAAGAGAAAACTGATGCCTGGGTTTTTGTGGCATTGAATTGAACCTGGTTACTTTCACCTCAATTCGAAATCACCTTTAGAATCCAAATGGAATGACGAGACAAGTGTGCAAAACAATATATTGGACTCTTGGGTGTTTACAATAAGTCATTGATATACAATAAAAAGAGGGTTAGAGGCAATATGACTCCCTAGGAAACACCAGCGTTGATGGTAAAAGTATTCGAGAGATATCCATCGACGACCACTTGCAGGGTGTGGAAAAACTATTTTCTCGATATACCTTTTATGCCAGGGGTTCTACCATCATCCGATCAAATTTGGATACCAATATATCTTGACACTATCACGTTACTGGAATAGTAAAATAAGGTAATATTTTCTGGAGTGACTGATTTTTGGGAAAGAAAGTGTTTGACCTTCTACTACTCAATCTTGATACAAAAAAAAATGTGGGAATCTTCCAAAGGAAGGAAGGAAGGAAGGAAACAATCAATTTTAAAAAAAATAAGCTTTTCAGAAACTTGGGAAACAACATCGAGCAAGTGAGTTGTGCACTCTCCAGCAACTGGTAATGCTTCATAAAGCACACTTCGATCTTCTTGGGAATATCGCTCACATATGCAACTTCGCCCCTGAGCATACCCTGACGTTGCTTCATCATATTCAAAAACGAGTCATCCACCTGATCGGAAACCAACACAAGCAATCTTGATAACCAGGAAAATCGAAAGGAGGTTGGGGACCTGTCTCTTTTCTATAGGTTCTTCCACTTGACTGATTTCCATTTGGAGAAAGGCGTGAAATTTAAAATTTTCGTTCATAACGGAAGATAACTCAAAACCAAAATAAATACTAAAGATGAGTCCATGATTGTGAATTATAAAAAGTATGTAAAAATAGTTTGAATTGAAAGGGGTTCATTTCTAGGAGAGATTAGGAGTTATCAAAAAACCTTATTGGCTTTCACTTATATTCATCTTAATGTGGGAAAACTTACAAAGGAAGGAAGAAAGCAATCAAGTTCAAAATGAACTCTTCACAAAGTTTTGTAGATCATGCATACTTTCAGATACAAACTGGAAGAAAAAGGCCTCCCGAAATAACTACTTTCACATGAACATTGAATTACACGAAGAGTTTATCTTGAACTTAGTTGACTTCATCCCTCCTTTGTAAGTTTTCCCCATTTTTTTGTATAAGGACGAAGAAGTGACAGCCAAAAAGTATTTTGTTTTCATGTAAAACTAGTTTATCAATCAGTTATTTTTATCGGTTTTGAACAACTCCAACAGCAACATGGATATGTGGAACCACTCCATGTTTAACATCAAAAACTAGTCAATTCCAGTAATATTCGTGTTGCTTTTATATTTTCCATTGGAAAATTTCGAGTATTATTCCACTCGATCTTGTATTCTCTTTGTGCATGCAAAAACAATATTTTATTTATGACTAGCGCTTTCATCTTTCGTTTTTACTGTTGAACAATGATTGAAATCTCCCTCTCACCTGTTTTATTATTATTTCATGTGACTGCAAAATCCCAAACATCAAAGGACGCACAACGATTCGAAAATATTTATGAATCGGCGATATTGGTATAGGGAGAACAGCTGATGAAAGACAAATGAACTTAAGCGGGGACTTCTTTCACTGCTGATCAAATTGCAGCGATCTGGCCGTATCGCACTTTTTTTGTTATAATTTCACATCAGTTTATTCATGGAGAAAGTTCTCGTTTTCACCTAAATGGTGTGTTTTTGAAGATATGACGGCTAATAGTTTCATCCTCTAGAATCTAGATAGATTAGAATACATTCCACAACATTCAAAAACATCTTCGAACATTCTAGAATATCGTGGAAATTAGTTCAGAAAATTCAGGAAAACAATGAAGAGATTTATATGGTGCGGTCTCCAGCCTACGTATTTGAGAAACAATCAAGAATTTTCGAGAATGTTGTTGAGCATTCCATGACATTCCAAAACATCTCGGGATATTCTGGAGTTTGGTGTGATCTTCAAGAATACTTTGAAATGTTCGAGCACACCCCAGAGCATCATATCATTCTGAAACAACCAAGGACTTTATATTTCGTGGTAGTATCCTGTCTCTATCAAAAGAAACCAGAATCAAACAGAAAGTTGAGGTTTTGATTATACAGGGCTATTCAAATTTGTTTCTGTAATGATTTTTTTATGAAGCACTGTTTGGAACCTTTGGTGTAGTAATGAATATTACTGGAGTTTTTTCCAACACCAAATCGTTATTTTTTTTCGACACGTGTTTCGATCACCAAGTGATCATCTTCAAAGAGGAAGATTGAAACTAGAAACTAACGCGAAGCTAAACCTATTTATGCTATATAGATATCCCATACTCGGATGACATAATAAGGAAGAAGTTTAGGTTTAGAATGAACGAAATCTCGACTTTCAGAAAGGACAAAAACCAAGATAAATACATCTCAGTTTCATACCACCAATATACGAGGAACTTTGGAAAGATTTTCAAGGAACTAGGTATGAAGGTGGTTTTTGAAACAAGTCATACTACAGAGCCTTTTGGGAAGTCCAAAAGACAAAGTCGAGAATTCGTAAAAGTCTGGAATTTACGAAATTGACAAAAAGATCTATTAAAGTAAGATATAAGGAACACATAGCACACTTAAAATAGGGAAGACCTGAAAAATCAGCAGTCATATTTTGCAACAAAACCATTCCATAGACTTCAGTTCATTAAGATTAGTTAGACAAGTTAACATCAACAGGCAACTAGATGCCTATGAGAGTGTAGAAATAAGTAAACACAATAATATTATGAATAACGATGATGGACCTATACCAAAGAGCATACTATAAAGCCTGTTAAAATAATATTGTTGGGTTTACTGATTACTACATAAGGACACATTGCAAAAATAAATTTAGATAGGCAATATTGTGAAATTAATTTTTATATAACTGAAAATTGTTTTTAATACAGCTATAACAGTTAAACATATATTGTAAAATAATAGATAAGGAAAAATCGTAAAATTAACTTAGGTTGGTATACCTGTATGGGTGGTACACCTGTATGGTTTACCTGGTGATAGAAACACGTGTCGAGGTGTTAAAAATAACGATTTGGTGTTGGGAAAAAACTCCAGTAATATTCTGTAATGATGTTGAAAAATCGAATATAGCTCTTTTGGTTCTGGAGATATACAGGAAAAAACAAAAAATCCCAAATAATTTTTTTGCCTATTCCCTTTTAAATCACGGCCCTGGAAATTGGTTGACTGAGTTAAAAAAAACACAAGAGCAACTTTCACGTCTCCCTATGTACCGTAGAGTTTTAGAGAGTTTTTTTTTAGGTACCTATTCATATTTTTTCGTATTTTCATTGCTCTGAGCGTTTTCTACAATAAACTTCGAATAAGAAAACCTTTTATGATTATCTGAAACATATCCACAACAAAAATATGTTATATGTGTTTTGATAAGCAGAAAAAGAAATGATAGCAATAATAGCATCCGAAACGAACACTATAATTGTAAATTATTGCATGAATACTTTATTTTGAAGTGAATTTGACAGATGAAATTTTCAAGATTGCGACTGGGCGCCAACTGGGAAAAAAATTTAATGTGTCACATCTTTTTGAAGCTCCTGACAAATGCTTCACAACCCTAGAATATAATGTCAATATCTTCAACTACTACAAAATGGCGGAACTTTCAATAATTACCCCCCTTTTCATTTAATTTTTTTGCCAGATGGCGCCCAGTTGCCATCTTGAAAGTTTCATCTGTCAATTTCACTTCAAAATGAAGTATTTATGCATCAATTTCATTATCCCAAATTTAAATTTGAGTTGACCCGTTCAAAAAATATAAGGGGGGAATTAAAGAAATGCACTGTATATGGTGAAAAAAAAAACTATTTCTACTAACGTAAATTTCCTGAAGTTGGCTTATGGCCTTTGCTTCATTAGGCTTTTCCTTTAGGACAGTTGGTCTAACAATGGTTGTGGTTCAGCCTAGCACCACTAATGAGACTTCGAAGGGTTGAATGAGCGCTATCTGATGGATCACGAAGGTTTGTCTTTTGGCTCTTTTCCTATCTAGTTATCCTTCAGTGAAACACGCAGTGAAAATCATAGGACAAATCTTATTCGGCAGTTGATGCCAAAGCTTGAAATTTTATCAAATAAATATACAGTACCATCAATCTCCTTTTCCTCCAACCGTCAACTGTATCAATGACAAAAAATAATTTGTGCTGGAGATAACTTTTCGTGAACTTCGGTGGAGGCAATAAAAAAATAACTTTCTACCACTCTGAGGATACTCCTTCTTCCATTGCCACCCATAAAAAAGTGTACAAGGAAACAATTCACTCGATTTAAAAGGGAATAGCACAACAGACAAATGAAAATGAAACATAAACGGTCTAGTAGGTCATATTGCGCAAGAGTTGAGGAACGCAGAACAAAAGAGCAACATGATTTCAAACAATCGCAATATCTGACTGATTAAATTTCGCCCGATTCGACCGGGAACTCTATGAGTACACGCAAAAAAGGCACATAACCGAATCAAATTGTTTGTTTTGACATGCAAATTGTATAACGACATTTATGCACGCCCGGGTGGACTTAAACAAATTAAAAATTCTTTCTGATGGAACGACGTGGCCGCATTAAAATTATTACCGGTGAAAATTGAAAGAGAAAAACGGAAACTCGATTATGGATTGAGGACAGGGAGTCGTTACATACAGGATGATGAAGGACTTGAATTATTTCATTTGTATTTTAAAACCAAGAATAATTCAGAACGATGAATGGGGTATAAAGAAATAGGGAGATATATAAATTTAATATCCCTGTTTTCTTTCGATATCATACAGTTTTCGCTTATTTCATTTGTATTTTAAAACCAAGAATAATTCAGAACGATGAATGGGGTATAAAGAAATAGGAAGATATATAAATTTAATATCCCTGTTTTCTTTCGATATCATACAGTTTTCGCTAATTTTATTCTTTTTCTCGGAAGCATGTCAGACTATGGACTTTTCTTGTCTGCCAAAGCAATTGAGAACGATGAATATGGTGTACACGAATAGGAAGAGGTAGACATTTTATATCCCTGTTTTCTTTAATTCAAATTTGGTATTAGGCAGTTTTCACTAATTCTATTCTTATTTTCGGGAACATGTTGGACAATGGACTTTTCTAGCCTACCGAAGCAAAAATCAACCACATGTTCTTTGAAACGAGTTTTAATAGCATGTTGTTGTTTATAATTCACTGATTTCCACCAATAACAAAATCCTGTTTCAATTATCATAATAATGGTATTTATTCGCATATTTGAATATAACATTATAATGAGTCAATGGTTCAAGCCCCAGGCTTAACGCTCGATTTTCACTTGCTATCGTCCAACCCGTGTTAGGAATCACACGTTAAAAGATAAGACCTCGTTAGTCATTAGCTCGCACAAGTTTGGAGTCCAGAGGGTTGTCGTTCATAGGGGCGCGATAGCTGGTTAACGGAAAAAACATTTTTTAAACATATTTTTTTAAATTAATAATTGACAAATATATAAATGAATTATAGTTTATTTGAGACAGTACTATTACGAGATTTGACTAAATAATTACCCTCCAAATCGAGTTTAACAATTTTTTTTTGGAAAGAAAGGTTCTGGCTTTCTACTTATCCATCTTGATACAAAAAATGTGCGAATCTTAAGGACAAAACACTATGCTACTGAAAAATACTTGAAGGCGCTCTCAGAGCGGTGCCTGTGCACTTTGCATCAGAATGTTTCAATGTGCCAGTGGAATATTTTTTCAGAATTTTTATGCAGGATCACGTTCAATTTTGAAATATTAACTATTTTTTGAAAAATTTTGTGGGAGGCAATGCGTCTTCAATATTTTCAAATTCAATTCTACTCGATAAGTTTCGATAATTTGATGATCAACCCTTAATTTTTTTTCATTATGATCCTGATAGCCACTAGAATTTCACAAATAGGTATGAAGTTAAGAAAAAATATTTTCTGTTCATGCTACTGCTAAGCATGAACATTATCTGGAAACACTGCCGTGTTAGTATGGTGCCTCGCAAACACAATATAAAAAATTCAGTATAACTCAGTCAATAACTTAATACAACGTTTATTAATTCAAAGGCGATACGGTGTTCGCCAGATCAGATATTTTCATAGTTTCGAAGTTACTGGAGAAATAACATTAGTAATCCGATCCAATTCATTTTGGATGAGTTTTGAAACTTTTTGTGTAAGCTTCAAATCAGTAAAGTTGAATCCATTTACAGAATGGAGGTAACACGACCAAATTATGAAATGATTCATATTTTTCAAGGGTTTTGAATAACATTAAAGAAAAAACACTGAGATAGTGCTTCCATTTGAGCGGTTATCAAGGCCATGAAATATAACTTATCTGATGTTCATCAAATTACTGAAGTTTTCAGAAATATTATTAAATTCACAATATGGACTGAATTTTCCGTGACAGAATGTAAACATATTGAAAATATACCTACTGTTGTATATGAGAATAAATATTTATTGAGTAGTGGCGATATCAGAAGTATGGTCCTGATCATTGTAAAAATCCGAGAATTTTTTAGAGTATGCACATTATTGTATGTTATTGTATTTTACTAAATATAGTCGTAAATAGAACAAATGTATTTTATTTCTGATATCAAACAAAATATTTCAGGAGAAGAATATATATAGTCGAAATTATATTTCTGAATTCGAGGGAAACTTTAGCGATAAAATTAGTATTTGTTATCATTTATCAGTTGTAAGAAATAGGTCACTTTGCCCGAGACTTTGCTACCTCTAGTGACTCTAATATTTTTTACCGTTTACAAGGTCAACAGACTCAAATTTGAATAGCCACCTGTATATAACGACAGGGTTTTCATTAAAATGCTATATGAAAGTTCGTAATACCACTAACCTGATTTTAATAAAAGGATTCCAAACCAGCAGTGTTCGGTACCTACCTTTGTTTGGAAATCCCTTGTATCTATTATCAACTCGTTTCCACCAACTCATAAAATTTTATGAAAATCGGATTTAACGAAAAAAAACCGTAATTAAAATTTCCACTCTTCGAATCATTCTGTGTTTTAATTTGATTATGCAAATTTTAGTAGTTAATTTCTTTAAATGGGTTTGCATGATTATTTAGTTATATTTCGTTGGGGATCTCGAAAATGCCCGTTACTGTTTCTCGATTAATATATACCATATGTTTTTATTGCACTTTCCTTTAACTACTGATACAATTTTTCATTTCCTAACATGATTTTTCTTATAACAATACTATTTGAAAATATCTGGAAACATGTCATCCCCAAAAAAACGTTACAAATGGATCACACTTGGCTTTTTCTACGGAAGAATTTTAAAAAAATATATCAGAGACGACCTTCTCATACCTTCACAGATAACTAGTTGATTAATTATCATACTTCATGGACAGTCTGCTTATTTTTGGTGGAGATGCAATGTACTTTAAAAAAATCCTTAAGATTTTTCGAAAAAAAAAGTATTCATTTGGAAATACTGCCAAGAATGAAAAATCAGGTTTCAAGTTTAAATTCGTCGTCATGTTTAAAATCGTCACTAGAATAGTCGATTCAGCAATTGTCAGCGTAATTATTCATACCAAAAGAATAACTTTGTTTTATAAATTGGCTTGCTGTTTTCCAAATAAGCTTTTTTGTCATCAGTTTTTGTTGAAGTTAGTTCAGTCCCCAATTGTAATACTTCTCTCCAATCGTCTTTTTTNACTTTTTACACTTACCAAATACGTCACTGAAAACATCATGAAAACATGTTTTTTAGATGCAGAAGAAGCTTGACGATTTAATAATAAAACTTGACGATGGCAATTGAAAATACCACAATTCTGTTTAAAAATCTGTTTTTCCGTTAACCAACTGTCCTACGAACGACAACTCTCAAAAGTTCAAACTTGTACACATCATCTTTCAATACTCTTGACAACCAGTAAAAATGTCACTTTCAATGACGGTTGTACAAAAACATGTTTTTTTAGTTTTTATAATAGTATATTATGCAACGATCATGTAATGATGGTTATTAAGACACGAGCATTAACCGGGATACGAAACGAGCCGAAGGCGAGTTTTGTACAGGATAATATCTGTTTTTTGTGATTTGTATTTTATTTACATTTTAATGAATAATCTCATGTCATATACCTATTGTTAATCCACTCTTGTCTTAATCTTGTCTTGAATCTTGTCTTAATCTCTCCCTCTACTATCTACAAAAAATAAAGCTCATTTTTCAAAACAAGCTTGAAAAACAAACTCAAAGGGTGAACCTAAAAGGGGGAATAAAACAGAATTTGCTCTGAACGATACCTTTTCATCAGAATTTTCAAACTAAATCGTTCATAAATTCGGATCCAAAATTTTTGAAACTAAGTAACTGCTCGTAAATCGTCAAAAGTGCATCTGCAACTTGGTTCAGATTTTGAAAGGGTTGATAATCCTTCAAACGTCTTTGCATTTCATCCCAGAGCTGCTCAATAGGATTTAAATCCGGACTATTAGCTGGCCATCTCATGACATTATTATTGTGCTCCTGTAGGAAATTTCTCACGACCCTGGCTACGTGTGGCCTGGCATTTTCATGGTGTAAAATGAACCCAGTAAAATGAATTTTGGGCAAATGGGACGGCATGAGGTTCCAATATCTCCTCTATGTAACGGACAGCCGTTAAAGTCCCTTCCCGAAATACAACAAGGTCCGTGTGTCCTGTCAAAGTTATACCAGCACATACCATTATTGATCCACCTCCAAATGCAACAATTTCTTGCACACAGTCATCCAAATAGCGTTCACCGGGACGTCTACATACCCGAACACGTCCATCATTGTTGAATAACATGATTTTTTTTTCATCTGTAAACATTAAATTGGCCCACTGCTCTAAATTCCAATTACAATGCTCTTGACAAAAGTTTCTACGATTTCCTCGATGAGCTGGAGTTAATCTAGGGGCTCTAGCAGGTCATCTTGCATGGAATTGTACTTCGTGAAGTCGGTTTCGTATCGTTTGGTTCGAAATTCGCGTTCCAGTAGCTTCTATAAGGCGATTTTGCAGTGTTCTAGCAGAATCGGTGCGACCCCTAATTGCCCAAAGTTGTAACAAACGATCTTCTCTGCGGGTTGTTGCCCTTTGTCGATTGGGATAAGGGGCTCTTTTTACTATGCCGTAAATTTGGTAGCGATTCCAAGCTCTGGAAACCGCAGAATGAAGCACATTAAGCATTTGGGCTACACGACGCCTTTAATACCCTACTTCGATCAATGACACTGTTCTAGCAACTTGAAATTCGTTGAGGTACACCCTACGTATCCTCCTTCTACCCAATACATCAACGTTCATTGTTTAAATTTTAAAATGTAATACCTATCACGAACTGAAGTAAAGTGAAACTAAAAACAGAATTTTTCATATTAATGATTTTGTAGCTAAAAGTACAAAAAGAAGTAAAAAAAGTAACAAAAGTAAAAAACAACAACCAAATGGAACATGATAAGAATTAGTATGGAGTACACACCAGAAGTTTTTATCATGAAATAATACATATTTTTTTACTTATTGGATTTTAAGGATGTGTCTTTATTCATTTTGAGTAATTTATTTCTAAGACCTATGGTGTATGGCATGAGGATTTGCTGGCCAAACATCGATGCTATGGTTTGTCGTATTATTTATGTGCATGGCCCTACAGCTTCCTGAAAGTAGCTTTCCTGCAAGTAGCAAGTAGGATATCTCTCGAATACTTTTACCATCAACGGTGGTGTTCTCCAGGGATCCATATTGTCTTCAACCCTCTTTTTATTGTGTATCAACGTATATACTGCTTTTCTGACTATAGCACACTTGTCTCGTCATTCTATTTGGATTTCAGAATATCGGCTGCGGATGTACATCTTCACCGGCAGCAGGAGGTTGCATATCCTAATGAGGATCTAGAAGTGATTTCGAATTGTGGTGAAAGTAACTAGGTTCAATTCAATACCACAAAAACCCAGGCATCGGTTTTCTCCAAAAAGATGAATGTCTCCGAATCGGATATAATAATGACAGGACAGACAATTCCACTTTCTGCTTCGATAAGTTTGTAGGGGTTAAAACGGACACCAATATGTCTTGGCACAATCATGTTGCTGGAATTGCAAAGGCTGCTTACAACTCTGTTCCGAACCAGAAAACGGTATACACCTCAGCAACCTTTGATGCTTCATGATTGGATTGGAGACGCAAACATCACTTGCAACCTCGATTGTCTGAAACACCGAAGAAAAGTTGGAGATTTGTCTCTTTTCTATAGATGCTTTCACGGGAAGTGTTCAAGTGACTTGGCACATTTGATTCCTCCAAGAGCGGTACACAGTAAAAAGTATTTCTTCAAAGAAGATCATAGGTTGCTTTGAAATTTTTATCTCTATTGGAGAAACTATTACTTCAAGCCAACAGTGCCATGTTCCACAAGAGAATCACACTTTTTTTAACGAAGAAATCAAATTTTTTGGACTTTTAACCACATCATTCGTCTGATTATATTATTGCGAATACGAACTATTTTGAATCAAGAAAATATAATATCATCTCAAAATCTACCACCTATTTGAAGGGAAAAATAAACTATTTCAAATGGAGAGCAATATCAACTTGATCTGAATTAGCTAGATAGAAAAATAGAGGACAAATACTTCAAACGAGGACATTCTGTGTGGTTACACCAACTTCAGATCAACTGAGGCTGTTGCAAACTACAAAACATATTGAAAGATTCATTCTTACCTGATAATCAAGGAGATGAACTAATGAATCTATCGCATCCGGCTAACTTCACAAAGCAAATCATTGGTTGTCTACGTAGAAAGACAAGTTCTTTACCGCGGTATAGTGTTCAAGTCAGAATAAAGTAGGACATAGTAACTTGAAGAGATGAATAATTTTGCACTGTTTCCCAACCATTTCTGATTTTGTGTGGCGGGACCTCAACCATCATCATGGCAACGCAACAGCTATTCTTCAATGAATCAGAAGAGTTCGATAATTTTCGACGGTGTGTGTAATTTGGATAATAAACTCATCGACTGTCATATTCTTTCAGTCTTATACGAATTTTGTTAAAAAATGTGAATTTCGCTAATGAGTGAAATACCAAACTTTATTTTCGACAATTTCGACTATAGCATAATATACGTTGATGAGTTTATTGATATTGAAAATATGTTTTAGTTGCAATATAGCATAATGACCTGCGTTCACTTTTTTGCATATGACATCAATACTATTTTGCCAACTCATTTCACTATCCAAGGAATTTCGTAACTTCAGAAAGATGAATAGTAGGTATTTCTGGCAATCACTTGAATACCAGTCACAGATCTCCACCTGCATTCACTATGAAGAAATTTATTCAACACCAATTCATGAATTCCTCCGCTAAACTACTCAGTTTTTTCCTAAGTTTTCAGGATTACTTGAATCAATTGTCAATGTAGTATCATCTGCAGAGAGAACTACAGAATCTGAACTAATATGATCAGGTAGATAATTATTAGAATGTTGAACCTCTACCACCGATATTTCAAATTTTATAACACAGCTTAATGTACAAAGGCCATCTCATTTTATCGTTCTCTTGTTCAGAACTCGAATCGCCTATCAACTAAACGTACCCAATAAACTTTATAAGCCGTTTCTATTCGAGTTACCAAATGTTCATTACCGGAGATCGATTCAAGGTTTAATATACGGTCTCATTCAATTAGGAATATTGCTCACCCCGTTGTCGCCAGCGAATTCATATTGATTGAATTGATTGAAATCAATCAGCTCGACAAAAAATAATCAAGAGTTGTTTTTGTCTTTCCATGATTCAGTTAGTGATGAAAAAAATGTGCGTAATTTTCAATGAAATAACCCTGATGTAGCACAAGATGCAGTCCGAACCAAAATTTTGTTCTCATTTTTTGTGAACTAGATGAGTATGTAAATAATAAACAAAATATTTATTTTTCATCAAACTGAATGTGGCCTTGCCACACGTCTACCGGTAAACAACTACTTTCTTGCCTAGGATATTTAAAACTTCAAGATGAGAAGATACATCAGTTGGAGAGGGTCAAACATCTGTGAGTGATACTAGATCCCAGCCTGACCTGGAACCAACATCTAGGGAGAGTGAAAAGGAAGGCGAAGATAGCACCTATGCTGACTAGACCACCTACGGAAAAACATGGGGGCTGAATCAAGATATTGACTCTACACCACGGTGGTTGAACCGATGGAACCATATGCAATTATGGCCTGGTAGTCAAAGATGAAACAAACGACCGCTATTAACAAACTAAGCGTGGTGAAAGAACTCGCATGTCTGGGAATGAACGGGAGCAATGAAATCTACTCCCGCAGTTGCATTGGAGATGCTCTTGAATCTTCCTCCTTCACACCTCTTAAGAATAAGACAAGCTGACGTGGGCCAATTCAGTCTAGTAAAATCACAAAGTCACGTGGGATCAGGCAAAATAGAACTTTCGAAATATGTGGTATAAAGACAGGCCTATTCAAGAAACACTTTATGAGATTCTCACTAAACAGTTTCACAAAAAAAGCAACACGTTGCTATACAATAGCTTCTTCAGGCGTGTCTTTACTCACTATATATTCAATGCTTTGTATACGTGTTCAGCCAATTTTAAGTACCTGAGTATTCAGACGTTTCGATTGTTAGTAAACACAATCGTCTTCAAGTAATAACTGGGCTATAGTTGGACTACATATAGACTTATGCACATTGCCAATTGCACAAATCAATTCAATGCAGAATGCAACAGACTGTTGGTTGACATTAGAAGTCAAAGCATTCTGGAAATGACTTCTGACTTTATGCCTCCAACTTTCAACTACAAACTGCTTTATAAAGTACTGTTCCCGAGTAGAGAGGACTGGATCCTCCGGGAGAAGGAAATATTAAGAGCAGATAGTTGTTGGTTCACAGATGGATCAAAAACACCTTCCGGTTCTGGTTCAGGTGTCTTCACCTGCACCAGAACCAGAGATATCAACCTGCCTAGGAACCTATGCGACTGTATATCAGGTGGAAATATACGCTATTGAATTGTGTGCGGAGAGATTGGTAGAATCCAACCTCATGCACAAGTCAATTAAAATATTCTTGGACAGTCAAGCGGCGTTGGAAGTTCTTGGCTCCTACCGAGCAATGTCTAAATTGGTAGCAAATTGCCAAAAACGACTCTTCTCGATAGTAAGACTTAACACTTTGTCTCTGGCCATACTGGTCTGGAAGGCAATAAGGCTGCTGACTCCCTTGCAAAGGAAGGTGCTGCAAGCAGCTCCACCGGACCAGAACCTGTCATTGGCATCGCTTTATGCTTTGTCAAACAAATATGGCAAGAAGATTTATGGACTTCTGGCAGAATCTTCCAGCATTGACTCACTCCAAGGCGTTTATTCACCCTTCGAAGCTTGATACCAAACAGTTGTTGGACTACAGTAGGGGTGAACTACGATGTCTAACAGGCCTTCTTGCAGGTCACTGTCATTTGAATCATCATATGCAGAAACTTGGACTGTCGGAAGACAGTGTGTGTCGCTTGGAAAATGATGAAACAGCAGAGCACATACTTTGTGCCTGTCCCGCTGGGGACGGAATCAGGTTTTTAGAGTTCGGCAGAGCCGTACTCTTACCATCTGACCTGAAAGACCACTCACCACACAAACTAATCGGCTTCGTTAAGAAGCTGGGTTTATTTGTTCGAGTGTGAATAGGTGTGAGCCACAATAAACCCTTGCTGGTTGCGGTGGAGGGTCGAATAGACCCACTCACTTTGGACCTAACCTAACCTAAATAACTGGACTATGGCTGATATTAGAGACTAAGCTCACTTGAGCGCTTTCATTTCTCACCACTATTTCCTTTCTGTTCTCGATATACTGTTCGGTGCAACGCAAGCCGCTTTCCCTCTTGATTGAAGGTTTTCGTATGTATTTCCACACTGGCTCTACTGAAAGCGACGTTGTTCAACTTGTATGGAGCTTCTTTAAACTTTCCCCCAAACCAGTGTTTCTCGAAAATAGATCGCATTCCCTGCGTTTGGTTGTTTGGAATTTTGTGAAACTGCTATGTTTGATGTTTTCAGTTGTGTGTTGTGCTTAGATCAAATTCTTCTTATTCTTTCCGAGAGATCTCTGGTGGTGACGGCTTCTCTTCGCTGCGCGGGTCTCTTTTTTTCCTTCCAGCCAAAGTCTGATCAAACACATTTATGTAATAACCATTCTGCTGAAGATCTATCTTTTTTCAGTATTTTGATAATTTTATTTCATTTCCACTAATTTTTTTTGCGATAAAGAAGTGTTCATGAGAATCTCTTCAGGAATGATTCGCAATGTACGAGAACAAATTTGAACAAAATGTTCCTAGTTGTATGGTCATGGTTCATCATCAGTTTGAACAAGTAATCAACTGATTATTAGAAAACAGCCGCAGTATGCGTTATTTTGGCTGATTTCAAGTAGTTATTTTTTTGCCAAACCTCATTCTTCAGGATATTTCATAACATTATTTTATAGATACTATTTTGCTGGGTTCCCTGTCAAAGATAACGAACTAAGTTGTATAGTTTTTTCAGAGATATACCAAATTGGCAATGCATTCCAAAATTATAAAACCAAGCTGTAGCAGTTCGACAGGTATCGAAGTTAATTGTTATGAATACCAGCGCTTTTGTTTGCAGATAAATGTAATGCTACTACTAGTTTTATCATTCAGGGTCAGATTGTTAATTCGGTATATCTCTCAAAACACTTCACGCTCTTGTTCTCATAATGTAATGCTATGAAACGTTCACTCAAGTTTTTGGAAGTTTGTGGAGTTTGCAAGACATTGTTTTTGTCCAATAATTTCAAGATATTATTTTTGAGTAGTTTGAGAAACTTGTCTTTTTCTTCGAGTACTAAATCCGTCAATTACGCTGACACAACAATGTTATCCTCCGTTACAACAACTCAATCATGGATGTCATTATCTTGTGCGATGTAATGATCCTCAAATCATATTATAATAATATCTGATGTAATGATTTTTTTGGAAAAAAACCACACAAAACACTAGACCACCTACGGAAAT
>NW_019290448.1:71597-82345 GCF_000500325.1 Leptinotarsa decemlineata
ATATAACAAAAAATTGTTCGTGAAATTATTATTTATTTTCAAAATTATGTCGCAGATATGGTATTCAATTCACTTAAGTTTGATGGGTATAATCAATGCGAAGGTATCCGTATTCTTGATTTTTGATTGAAAATAGGATTAACATTTCTAAGTTGGCCTTCATCTTTTGCGACATGATATAGTTTGAGCAGTAAATGTGCTCTCAGCACAAATAAATAATAACTTTAGTTCACTGAGTTGACTGGAACAATCTTATTACTGACATTTGGTGGAGGCGCAGGGGACCTCCACCATATCCCAAATATAAAAACGTTTCAGGGATTAAGGGATTGTTTTATTCATGTGAACGTTTCGATAATCATATAGAGAAAAAACAAGTTCATATATTTATCGAGTTTATAGAGTTTTCTCCGCCGTCATGTCTGAGAAGTTAGAAATAGGGCTAAATAAGTTTTCAAAAATCATTGAAAATCGACTTTTTACACTTACCAAATACGTCATTCCTGGTCGTCGATTCTACGAAACATTGATTTGTTTTCCATGCCATCGAAGAATAGAAAATAATAATAGTGACAGTAATTTGAATAATGAATACAAAAAAAATCAACTACAAACTGAAAATTTTCTCATATAGTGTCAACTTCGCAGGATAAAAATTTAAAATTTCTATTTTTTGCTGTACCTATCTTCTTTATTTTATCAAGAACTCCATATGAGCTTTGAATTAGGAAAGATAAATTATGTTACACTTTGAGATCAATTCCAGCCGATGTTTCTTAAACAATAACAATCCCGATTGAATACCACTCCATCCAGAATGGGGGCTGAACATAGAAGTTCAAGTTCTTCTAAACCTCTGGATGTTTTTGATTGGAGGTTTGTTTCAACACATATCAGGTACTTGATAAAGTGATACATAAAGATACTTAGAAATGTTTTCATTCGAGCGACTATCACAACCGTGATAAAAAATAATAATTTATTTCTCGAGAATATCGAAAAAACTTTACGATAATATACGAACATTACCGATCAAATAATAATCATAAAAAATTCAAGCCTGAACTTGACTTGAGTTGAGGATACCCACGTTAGGCGATACCCTGCATACAAATTTTGTAATCATATTCGGATAGTCCAAATAAAAATTGTACTTACAGCAAAAAATTCGAAATTTTCGATTTTTCCCGTAGGTACCTATATATCCGGAATCAAAAGTTATAGTCAATTTTCAGATACCATTCAATAATACCCGAAAATTGTCAACTTTGCCACAATTTGACCCACTCTCAATCCCAAACCATTTTGAAAATCCCTATAAATAGACATAAATGTAACAAACCATGTGTAATTGGCAATGAGCCACCCATCAAACATCTTAATATGAACCATGACGTATATACCTAGTACCATTTGTAGATTCAGTTAAGTAGTTAATAAAATTGAAATTAACGTAGGACAGTTTTCGAAAACCATCACAAAGGTACAGCATTCAATTCTCTACCTGATAGAAAAAACATAAATGCATATATTAATCTTCAATAATATTTTTATGATTCATAGTCGTTACCAATTAAATAGGTTGGCGCTGAAAGTTGATGCAAATAGCAAAACAAAACAATGCTTGTAAAAATTAATTAAGGCAATGACAACTAATGCTGTAACTTAGAATGAATCAAAAAATGCATAATAGATCGTTTCAAATGTATCTCCACACACAGAAGTAAAATCTAACTAAGAAATATCAAATTTCATGAAGTTTGATAGTAGTAAAATGTTAATGTTTACAAAATTCAAGTCCAACTTACCGGAACATAACCTGCTTTGGCAAAACAATACCGCTGCAAAAAAGGCCGGACAAACACAGGAAATGTTAATTAACACACGACAATGTGAATTACAGTCTAATCATGATCCAAAACAATCAAATAACAGATTTGTTAACAAGTGGTTTGCAAAAATGGCGATACGGACAAAAACAAATCACTTACACTGACAATACGCTGAACCGGCGACTAATTATCCCTTGTATACGTTAAAGCACATACAAAAATACTATTTTTATACTCAAAACTTTTTTGGTCCGAATCAGGTTTAATTACGTTTGGTCCGCTGAAAGATCGACTGCTGTCATTCCGTGACGAGAAGGGTGTGCGTCATGGTCGGTAAGATAGGATTCTATCGATCGGGATGACACGAGGATGGATGTAACGATTTCGAATGAGATATTATCTTTGATTTCAAATTTTTTACTCTACATAGAGGGTTTTAACTTTGTGTTTTCGAATCATTTTGAATTCTCAAGACTTAAATTTAGGTGGTAAGTTCAAAAGGAAAGAATAAGTTCCTCTAATAACGTTGATTATAACTGTATTATTGTGACAATGTCACAAATACCACTTCTATTCACATTCCTCTAGCCATACAAATACATGATTAAAAATATATATATTTTTGATATTCTAAGTTGCAAACTTGTTTATAATACTGATCAAAATAGTGTAATGAAGAATATATGTACACTTACCTTTAGAAATAGGATGTATCAAACAAATTCACTAAAACTATCATGCACTGTGTCTAAAAAACTACCTATTCAATATTGACAATTTCCAAATGAGACAATTGGTCTACAAATTGGTGTTAGTAACCTCCATTTACAATCATTGCATACTACTCAATAACTTTCAGCATGGATTTCATTATAATATATCAGTCATAACTGTTTTTCCTTCGGGAAAATTGCGGGTTTTTCTAAGGGGTGATATGGTTGTGCACCTCTTCAAAGCTTTTTACTACATTCTCTGTTGAATGATATCCTGAGGGGAGGCGATTGAAAGTTATCCTGCGGGATGTAAAAGAATCAGATAAGATAAAGTTAGCCTCAGTTCATCATTCTAGAAAGCCTCTTTTTCATATAATTACCATATAATAATTATATTTAGCAGAAGCCAGCAATTATTCAACATTTAGAACTAACTAATATACTGGTAACACAAATCTCCTTTTCAGGAAAAAATGTAAATACTGTTATTATATGAATATTAACAGTCAGAAATTATTATCGAAATTAGATTCCTCATTTGTCTTTCACTAGTATTTCACATTTTCAAATGATCATGCATAGTTTCATGCAACATTATTTTCACAGGTGAACAGTTCAAGTGCAAGCAATAGTAATCTGAAACTTCTAGAAGTACACCCTAAGGATGATAGATTTCCATGTAAGTGAAATTCTATAACAGTGTTCTTCCATTTATCACATTGTAATGTTTTCATGTGAATGATACAGGTTTCAATTTCATAACAAATGTTTGTTGAACAGACGGAATGAAAAAATGTTTTTCGTGTAATTCAATGTGAAAAACGAAGATGTTAACGTTTGCATTTAATCAGCAAGAGCTCTTATTTGGATGATAGCTTGCACTATGATTCAACTGTTTGATTATGTTAAATTTCATTTGGTTTCAATTATTTTCTACTACACAAAAGTTGCTTTCACAACTGTTGAGCTACGGACATTCCATAGTAAGTAAATTTTATAACGTTAATATAAATTTTAACCTCTAATTGGATATGGCTGCTTTCCTTCTGTGTGGAGGAATATAGTGACTATGTTCCGCCAAAAAAAAAAAAATTTGTGAATTTGAAGATTTGTCATTGTCAGAAGTTTTAGAAGAAACAATAACATAACAATAAAGAGAACATCTTGAGAAACAATTATTTATACTAATAGTCTGGATTTGGAATAAGACGTTATAGTTATACACAAATGCACTCTTACATATCAATGATGAGGGTGATCAGCGTAAGTGGGCAATCTTGGTTCTACCCAATTTCAGCAGAGCATTGGACACTTCGAATCATAAACTCTTATTACATATTTTACATTACATGAGGTTATCCAGAAACGGCAAACTCATAATGAGTTCTCCAGAAGATAGAAAGCAGCAAGTTTGATTGGATTCTCAGGTCTGGAATAATCTGAAAATGAAAGAGGGTTTTCTACAGGTATCAATTTTTACAGTTTACTTGTCCATCTTGTTCGGGAAACTTGAAACCTACACATCTTCATGTAATCAACATGCAATTCTATCGCAGTTTTTATTCAGATGTCAAAAACCCTGCAAAATGTTGACCATGGTATCAGTCAATTCTGGTAACTGCATACTCGTTTTTTATCAACACAGACAAATATAAAATTATCATTTTCAATAGGTTAGGTTAGGTCCAAAGTGAGTGGGTCTATGCGACCCTCCACCGCAACCCGCAAGGGTTTATTGTGGCTCACACCTACTCACGCTCGACCAAATAAACCCAGCTTCTAAAGGAAGCTGATTAGTTTGCATGATGAGTGGTCTTTCAGGTCAGATGGTATGAGTACGGCTCTGCCGAAGGGTGAATAAACGCCTTGGAGTGAGCCAATCCTGGAAGATTCTACCAGAAGTCCATAAATCTTCTTGCCATCCAGGCAATCTTTGTTTGGCAAAGCCTAAAGCTATGCCAATGACAGGTTCTGGTCTGATGAAAATGCTTGCAGTACCCTCCTTTGCAAGGGAGTCAGCAGCATCATTGCCTTCCAGGCCAGTATGGCCAGGAACCCAGACCAGAGACAATCTGTTAAGTCTTCCTATCGAGGAGAGTCGTTTTTGGCAATTTGCTACCAATTTAGACGTTGCTCGGTAGGAGCCAAGAGAGTAACAGAATAGTTCAGAAACTCAATAATGATTGATTGAATGATTGAATAATGAGAATTAAAAGGAAATGTATGCTGCCTATATCTATCATAAGATCCCCCAATATAATGTCCCTTCTTATCTCCTGAAAATAACATTTTGAACGGATTTTCAAAACCTCAACATCAGGTTCAGAGGCTCTTTAATTAACTTCAGAACCGAGTTATTCAAATGCTCTTTCACCTATCAGATATCAGAAATATTCAATGTAATTCATGAACAGTTGAAAAAATTGTGAATTACTTCAAAAATCAAATTGAAATTATGAAGAAGAACAGATATTTCTTAAAAACAGATAAACTGTTCAAGAAAAACGTTCAACTCCACAGATTTTTCTTTCAGATACACAGAGGAAATGAAACTTCATCTTTAAACTCCCTCTTTCCTTCTTGATGGATATAAATATTAACTTTTTGAAATAAAATTCCACCAACAAGAATCACCTTCAATCTCAAACTGGACTTCAGGCTTTCAAGTAAAAATATTTGTTTTCAACATCACATTAGCTCATATATCTTAGAGATATCTCTTTCACACATCTGAATGCTTCAGTTTGTAGGTCATATTTTTTTACATACACGAATTTTCAACGAGTCATTTTTTTTGTGGAGGAAAAAATCAGTTAAATTTTGCCTATCGAAAAAATTGTTAAAAAATAATACTTATCTTTGACGTTCGGGGCCAAAATCTGCCTCCGTCTTCAGAAATGGATAAAAAATTCGAATATATTCGCAGTTATTCCTTTTTTGATAGTTTATTTTCAGTAGGTTCCCCCACTTTTTTTGATGTCTCTCATTTATGAAAGACGTGGCTCTGTAGAAAAAAAATGTAGATTTTGCGCTTGTGGCCACGACTTTTAAATATTAAAGACGTTTTTTTCCCATGATTTTTTTTTGTTGCAGGTCCTCAGTTTGAAAACTAAACATACCTACTTAGAGACAATGTCTAAACGTCGTCGAACCTTGACTCAAAAGGATTTGGAAGAAATAGCAGCTGAAATAAATATTGATAATGAGAGTGACTTTGATTCTGATGATTCTTTGAGAGATCCGGATTTTCTTCTGGACACCGCATCTCCACAATTCAGATTCGATCCATCTGATGAAAAGGATGAGGAAGAATCATCGGGCATTGAAGAAGCCCTTCAAGATTTGGCCATGGAAGAGGCTCTGAATGAAGATAATGACCAAATTGAAGAAGATAACGGGCTGCCATCATCTTCCTGTGATTGGAGCGAATATGTGGGACGCCATAAGAACTTTGAGTTTACTGGTCTCAGTGGACCGCAACAAGAACTATCTCCTGAAATAACTCCGCTTGAAACATTCCTTGTGCTCGTAGATGATAAAGTCATAAACCTTATTGTTACAGAAACCCACAGATTTGCAGCACAAACTATAGCATCGATGGGAGTGAAGAAATATTCCCGCTTAAAAAAATGGGCACCTACCTATCCAGAAGAAACCAAAAAGTTTTTGAGATTGACAATGTGGATGGGATTGGTTCGACTAGGTGCACTACCAGATTATTGGGCGACTAAGGGAATTTATCGTCAAGACATTCCTAAAAATACTATGTCACCTAACAGATATCAGTTGCTACTAACTCTAATGCATTTAAACGACAACGAAACAATGCAAAACGGTGACCGTTTAGGAAAAATCCGACCTCTAGCTGATATTTTACAGAATGAATTTCAGTCGCCATTTCAACCTGATGAAGATATCGTTACAGATGAAACTTTGGTACCATGGACAGAGGCCGTCTGATATTCAGGCAGTATATCCCAAACAAGGCTCATAAGTATGGAATCCAGCTGTTCAAACTTTGTTCGACTGATGGTTACACATGGGCACTTGAAGTCTATGCTGGGAAATCAACGAATGGGCAACGTGAAATTGGATTAGCATCAAATGTTTGTTTGAGATTATGCTAGAAACTGCTCTATCAAGGAAGGACACTATGCGAACAATGCAAAACGGTGACCGTTTAGGAAAAATCCGACCTCTAGCTGATATTTTACAGAATGAATTTCAGTCGCCATTTCAACCTGATGAAGATATTGTTACAGATGAAACTTTGGTACCATGGACAGGCCGTCTGATATTCAGGCAGTATATCCCAAACAAGGCTCATAAGTATGGAATCAAGCTGTTCAAACTTTGTTCGACTGATGTTTACACATGGGCACTTGAAGTCTATGCTGGGAAATCAGCGAATGGGCAACGTGAATTTGGATTAGCATCAAATGTTTGTTTGAGATTATGCCAGAAACTGCTCTATCAAGGAAGGACACTATACGTTGATAATTTTTACAAAAAAACAAGCTATGAATTGGCCAAAACAATGCTCGAGAAGTTAACACATGTTGTTGGAACCGTAACAGCCAACAAAAAAAAAATATGCCAAAAGAAGTTCTTCACGCAAAACTAAAAAGAGGGGAGATGGTATCTCGCGGAATGAAAACGGAATTGTTATTTTGAAATGAAGAGACACGCGATATGTGAGGTTGCTCTCTACAAAGCATGCTCCAATTATGGTACCAACCAATAGAATTGCTGAAAACGATCTGCCTATAGCTAGTACCTCCAGAACCCCTAACGTTCAACCTTCTACTAGTGGATGAGATTCCCCTTTACCAACCGAGAGACAGGAATCTGAGGACTCCCAAGATAGCGACAATAGGAATAGGGGAATATCAAACATATCTGAATAATTTGGAAAAAGTACAAAAGAAACTGTTGAGATATTTGTATTTTAAAAAGTACCACGTGTGGCCTAATTATAATACCGTCAGGACATATCAATTAAGATCGGAATTCAAGATAATATCCTTAGACCAGAGACGAACTTTAACATCAATGATATTCCTGTATAAATTAATAAACAATTTAACGAATTCCCCAGAAATCCTCAATATGTACATCATCGAGAGCACCTCTTTTAGCTATGATTAAATTGGCAAACAATTTCAATCTACATATGGATTTAGATTGGACCTTACCTCTATCAGTTTTTTGTAAAACAATTTTAGAACAACTATTGAATTGAACTCTTGTCAAACTGAACATATATTTGACGAATCCACTCAGTGCAGTTATGGACAACTCCCTACAAGTCTGGTATCAGTAAGTAATAGTTTAGTAATCTAGATCTATATTTAATAGCTATCATTGTAGTGTATTTGCCAACAGTTTATCCATGTAATTAGTCTTTAATGGACTGTATGGGTAATAAATACAAATAAATAAATAAATAAATAATAGACCATTGGTTACACCAAGGAAAAGAAAATCTCGAAAAGCAAAGAAAAAGCCAATGGCAATTTTGGCTTACAACAAAGGCAAATCTGGTATTGATTTGTCTGACCAGATGGCCTCGTACGCCACTACTCTCCGAAAGGGTGTAAAATGGTATAAGAAGTTAGGAATGGAATTGCTTCTGGGAATAGCACTTGTAAATGCATGGGTCCTGTACAAACGGGCCACTAAGAAGAAAATTCAATTCCGTGCATTCAGGGATATTTTCGCAGCAAACCTACTTGGCCATGAGCAACACTCAGAAACGCCAAGGGTACCTATATCTACAACTACATATCACCATCTAGCTGTGAGAATTGGTGAAAACGAAAAAAAAAATCCGTCCGGAACTGTTTCGTATGTTATTCAAAATTACAAAAGACATCAGATCTTATAGTTGCAAAAAATAAAGCAAAAATGACGCAAAATTATTGCAAAGAGTGTCCCGGGCAACCACAAATGTGTTCATCGTGTTTCAATGAAACACATTAATTTTTCTTATTTTTGTTCAATTATATATTAGGTATCATTCTCTGGAATAGGAATGCTTGTTCATTTTTGTGATTATTCAATAAAAAATATCAAAAACTTTTTTTCCTTACTTATGATGGTTAATCTGAGTCATTATATATATTGTACTACCAAATCTTCATAATTCCAATTTTTCTCAAACCAAGGTTCACAATACTTTTCCCAGAAGCCACGCAGAAGATCCCCTATTTGAAATGCACGGCAGCGTCTTTCAGTTTTGATATACACTGTCAGGTGAAAGATTTCTGTCTTTCAAATATGACCGAAGCCCCTGCAGAAATGTTGCTGTCTTTCATATATGAACAACGTGGCACGCAATGTGTTGAGACAACAGTAGTTATCATTTAAATATCATCTTTGGATAACATTGATGGGCTACATGATTCTAATTATTTCTAAACAGTTTTACAAAAACGCAACACATGTTTTGCTATACAATAGCTTCTTCAGGCGTATCTATACTAACAGTATAATGCTTTTGTATAGCAAAACTCCTGTTGCGTATTTGTAAGACTGTTTAGTGAAAATCTCACAAGAAAGTGTTTTTGAATAATCCATTCTACTTAATTTGCAGGTAATAAAATAATGATAATAGCAATATAAAGTGCTTCTTTACTGCTCTTACAACTATCTAAGGTTTATTTTTATTATACACTCAGGCGTGTTTTCATTTTTTTTCAGAATCTGCAACAGCAGCCACGAATGGCATAAAAAAAAGTGAATCATTGATTCAGTTATGGATACAAAGAGCTTCTAATGCAAATAAATATTTTTAATGTTACTGAAACATAATCAACTACATTGAAATATTTATGAAAAATTACAAATATTTTTTCCGTTAAAATGCAAACATTGACGTCTCAAATATATTAGTCAGGAACATCTCTTAAGGTTGATTTCAAAACATATCTCAAAAGGTACATTTTAAAGATATCTTGCAAAAGTGTTTCAGAGATATTTCGAAGATATAAATATTTTTACCAAAAGATATCTTTGAGACATCTTTAAGATATCCTTCTAAAAGCAGGGATATCCCTTAAAGGTCTGTTATGTGAAGCACACATTTTCGAAAACTCTTTAAACCATCTTCGTGTAGTACGGAAGCAGTATTTTTAGACACTTTGAAAATTCTTGGGAAACAAATTCAGTAAATTGCCACAAACAAATTAAATCCTCATATGGAATCCCACTTCAAAAGTTAAGACATCCTCAATTCTTAGCTCAGACGTATTTTGACTTCAATGAAGTGTCGTATGTGTAGTCTGCAGCTGGTGGATTTTTTAACTACGTTATTTCATTTACCTCTTGCTGACTATGTACCAAGCTACAAAAACTTTACCAATAAAAAACACTTTTAATTTCTTTACATCACATAAAGGATAAACTGTAATCAAAGTTGAATAAATAGAAAAACTAATCTAATACTCATACTAGGATAATTTTTTATCTGGTTTGATTTACAACCCTCTCAGTCACCGTTGTCAACCACCCTCTCCTACTCATCACTGTAGAACCATCTCCACCAGCATACTTTCATCCGGTCCCAAATATTTTCAAAACTAAAACAAAAATATTCAACGTTAAAATCTGAACATCAAGATGTTTGACAAATAGAATTGAATTCTTTGATTATTCATCTGAATCATTTCTAATACTGAATGTTGCTGTCTATTTGTAAAAAACGTCCCTGAATCAAATACCATCTTATGGTGTTGATAATATCAGGGAAATAAATTATGTAATGAAACTCACACATAGCGGAACTAGAACACTTTTCTCAACATGAGTTTTGCGAACCAAGTTAACATCATTAGATGAGTTTCAGCCCTATTCTGTTAGTAACTTTGTAGATAATGAGGAAATCGAGACAAAATGCTAGGAAAATTGTTAGGAAAAATGTATATCAATATTATCTATAATACATCAGAGGTTCAAATTTTATATTTCTTGAGAAATAAACAGGGCTATTCAAATTCGTTTCTGTACATGGGGATCTCGTAAACGATAAGAGATAGAGTGTCGATTAAATTGTGGCAAAGTTGTGTATTTTAGAGACCTATTCAATGATGTGAAGAAATCGAATATAGCTCTTTTGGTTCTGGAGATATACAGGAAAAACCAAAAAATCCTAAAATATTTTTTTTGCCTATAACTTCTTTATTCGCAGACATATTGAAAATCT
>NW_019290448.1:82988-125791 GCF_000500325.1 Leptinotarsa decemlineata
CCAAAAATAAATTTCTCCTAAAAAAATATACCCCTGTCAATTTATATTGTATATTGTTCAAATTGAAAAAAAAATCTTATTGCCCTCAACCTCCAGAAATCTTAAGACTTCGAAGATTTTTTATCTTTTGAAACATACATAGAAAGTGAAAAAAAATATGGTTATCTTGAAAAATTTATTTTTACCAATGAAATAAAAAATGACAAGAATTATGGACCAATATAAAACTCACACTTTTATACCTCAAATGTCTAAAACGATTGTAGTAACCAACATGATATAAACTGCTGCGAAAATTTTTAAAAAAAATTCTGGTGGGGTGTCCACGTTTTCAGCAGGAAAGTAGCTTTTATCTAAATCATCCTCCTTGTATCAAATAATTATGTATTATTGAATAATTCATTCATAAACAGGTATATCCTGAAAATTCTTAAAAAGTCATTGCATACTACTCAATAACTTTCAGCATGGATTTCATTATAATATATCAGTCATAACTGTTTTTCCTTCGGGAAAATTGCGGGTTTTTCTAAACATATTCTAATGAAATCGAATATTACGAAATTTATACCATCTCACTATCGTGTTCATTACAAAAAGTTGAGTGGCTGGTAAGTTGCTGGTAACAAATTTTACATACTCTCTGTGTTACAACATAGATTGTATCTGTAACAAAGTATTCATTCAATACTTCATTGTAAGAATTTCACTGAACTGTTTACAAAACAGCAACACGTGTTTCACTATACAATAGCTTCTTCAGACATGTCGCAGTTTTGTAAATTATTCAGTGAAAATCACAATAAAATGTTACCTGAGATATTACGGATTTGCATTAGTATCGGCCAATTCCGTCATATATCTAACAATGGTAAATGATTTGTTTCAACTGACATTGATTCCTTGATGACAGCACTAAACTTGTGATAGTGTTAATATTGTATTTCAATAACAACTGTTTTTGTATTTATGATTTCAGTTGCAATTTATTCTATCATTTTTAAATGTATTACTACTACAGTGTACAGTTGATGTGTCAAATATGCTTAATTTGTAATACAAAGTTCGTTTCTTACAATAAAAAACTGTTTCAATATTTTTAAGTATCTCTTCAAAAAAAGGTAAAATAAATATGTTAGGTACACAACTTTATATAACACTTCATCATTATTTCAATAAAGTACTATAAAATGCTTTATCCAAAACAGTTTCTAAAGCTATCTAGTGTTTGAGTTTTTGAATTGATGATGTTAGTATTCGTAGGGTGCGATAGCTAGTTAACGGAAAAAACATATTTTAAACTTAAAGTTATTAGTAAAGGCGATGACAGCTCCCCCTACGAAGATGCCATCTGTAGCATCGACTCAATCCTCAAATATCAATGATAAACAAGACTACCCAAGTTATATGTACAATTTCATTCACTTTTTCTACACTCACCTATCCATAGCTGGTCTAACATCTAAAAGGGCGAATTTATATTTATCATCTACTGATCCTCCATCATAATAATCGATAACATATCGAACTTCTTTCCCACATCTGTCAACTATCCAATCATGTCTGTCGAATGGTAGTTCGTACCCCATAAGTTGTCTCATTCTTGCTCGAGGACTATAATCTGTTGCTTTTCCTCCAAAACTTTTCAGTCTATGAAATGGAAAAAAAAGTTAAAGTTTATGTCACAAATTTTTCATCTGAAATCAGTTAAACTGAATGTAATATATATAAACATTATATGTGTATCCATTTTGACATACGTAAACCCCCCTCTTGGAATAGAATCAGGTAAGCAACTGAATTAGAAAGAACCTAAAAATATGGGCTGGCCTTTTTCATATTCAACCATGCAGAATTTTTTCAAGTTTGTGGCAGTTAATAGCCACATATTTTTTCAACTCTTTCATCGATATGGAGATAGATTTAAAGGCAGTAGGTAGGTTGTTGCACAAATTGAGGCCAAGATAGGATATGAATTTTTAAATATGAGTGAGTCTGCAATGTGGTACATTCCTTCTGTGACTTATACTTCGGGTACTGTATGAATGTTGTGCAAATGTAATTGGCGAACTGGCAATCCAAAATAAGCAAAGGAAAGTTATGTAACGCCTCTGTACAATATCGCCTTTTCTATTGAAACATGATTTTAATTAGTGAGTTCTGCATCATTTCTAAGTTATGTAGCGAAGTCTTAAAGATTCCAGCCCACACAATACAATACGCACAATGGACTCTGCCAAGGCATCATACACAGCCATCATTTTGAACGAGTTTATGTAATTTATTCACTATATTTTTTAATATGTTCTGTGCACTGTTACACTCAAATATATCATTGAATCTGATATTTATATAGAAGTACAAGTGCAATTATTATTATTATTACAACTATCAATGTTTGAACAAGAATATCAATGAACTTTGATATTTTCTACAGTTGGTTGACTTTCATTTGCTGAGGAAAAAGCAATAAATTTTATTTCATTCACATCAACACTCTGTAGGTTACTACTTAACAGGTTGGAAATTGTTTCTCAAGTCCTGCATCTGCCTGTATGTCCTTCCAACAAAAGAAATCGCCGTATTAAAAGCAAATGATATAATCATGGAGATGACTAAGTCACTTAGTCCAACTAAGACTCTTAGTCATTTCCTGATGATGCTACTTTCTTTAGCGAAACGCGCGCCGAAATACAGCATTTTGTTTTGTTTTGTCTGAAAATTATTTTTCAGGCAGAAATATAATCAGTCTATTTCTATATTAGTATATTAATTCAACTGAAACACACCTGGGATCTTTACACTCATTGTAATGAAGTGCTTCCCATTTCAATACTTCTTGCCATGCTTGTTCATTATTAGCATTGTGGATTTTAATGATATTATCCATATCTTTTTGTTTAATGTCCTCTTCCTTCCATCGCCAACCTTTTCTCAGCATAGCATTCCAGAACATCTAGAAATTGAAATAATCTTTCAGATTCAATCTAAAATAGTCACATCAAAAATTTTAATAACGCTTTATGGTAATAGATTGACCTGATAAATGATTCAAATTAATAGAAATTTATGTACCTACACAGAAATTAAAAATCAGTCCAAATCTATTTCATCACTTCCAATATAGCAGTCTCTACAAGAAAATCTCGTAAACAGTGAGAGATGGAAAGTCAATCTTATTTTAGGAAAATTGATTACTTTCAAGAATTATTGAATGAAAACACAGAATCGAATCTAAGTCTTTTGGCTCTGAAGATATATCAAAATATGTGATGGAATTAGTCGATATTTGATGAAAATACATAACGTTTTCATGCGAGTCTATACTTCAGACACACCTGAACTTTTATGTATGCATGATACTCCTAGTTTCAGATCAAAAGTGTCTTCCTCTACTAGAAAGTGCAAACTCCAATCCTGAACTAGATATATTTTGCACCAACTACATGTTTTTCTACCGTATAGAATAACTCATCAAAGCGTTTCCTAGTGAATCCATGCCAAAAAAGTTTCGATTTTTTTTTGTAAAGTGAACAGTAGAGACAGTTCAGTTGATCTATGGTTCAACCATCAAGGGAAGCGGACCTTCTATAGCCGTTCTCATTGATGGTCATGCGGACAGTTCATTTTATACACGTTTCTTCATTTCATTGTGTCAACATCTACCGCGTGAAGTATATGCATTGCAATCTTATACATATATAAAATATCCGCTGTGATACGATTAATGCAATGAATGCAATGCAATGCATGCAATGAAAAAATTTGAAGCACTCAAAGTATCACTTCGAGTGAGACATATTGAATATAACAGGAAGGGTGAAGATCGAATCTCCTACTTTGAGTAATACATCTTAAATGTATGATCGGATCTCCCAATAATTCAATTCCAACGATAATTTAATGTAATTGATTGTTTTTTCGTGTATATTTACCTATTATTCAGCAAAATACAATAACAGGTTGGTACTACATATCTTACAAGGTTTATACGGAGTTGTGTTACCTGCGGGCTTGGATATGTCCAGAATTGACTTTCTCCTTCCTTGACTATAGCCTTCGGAATTGTAGAAACTTCCCTATGGGTTGATAATGGAAAAGGTTGACCTGGAGAAGGACTTTGATTGGCAGGACCCATCTATATTTTGAAGAAAAAAAACACATTTATAAACTTGTTCATTTTTCAATTATGGAGTATAATTGATGGAAATATCCATCAAAATTAATCATTGATTTGATAGTAATGCTTCTAGGATGATTCAACTCAAAAGAGCAAAGTTGTAGATTATATTGTTTCAGAACCAAACTATAACAAAAGAAATCCAGATCAATAATTGAAAGAAAATTTAAAAATCATAAACTCTAAGAAATCAGCCACATCCTTTTTTTATATGTATTCACAGCACCATTGAGGATAATAGTGTTTCATGTGACATTTTATATCAATAATTCATGATATATCATATCGTGTAGCATTCCTATGAATGAAATCTGCTTTAACTCTATAACAAATTTTTGTAGTGGAAACTGAATGGGGAAAAAGTTATTTTCATTTAATTCAATGTTCTTGTGAAAGAAGTTGTTTCATAAGGTTTTTTATTCAAGTTTGTATCCAAAAGAAACGTGTGAGTGTGATCTACACATCTTAATGAAGATTTATTGTGTTTATTTTCATGCTTCCTTTTTTTGAAGTTCCCACATTTTTTGTTCAACGACGGAAAAGTAGAAAGCCAAAAAGCTTTTTTCCCAAAAAATTAATCTCTTCAAAATCTTTTAAATAGACCACAGTCATTACATAGTGTTTCGGAAATAGAGTATGTACTTATGCAAAAAACTTCGAAAAAATTATAAAATAAAATGTGGGTTATCAATTCAATTTCAGTCATACGATGAACATATCAATAGGATATTATGATAACTTTCAACTGCACTCCACAAATATAAATTGTTCAACTAAATGAATATATACACAGTATATAATTTGACAAATTTTTCAATTGCTACAAAGTGTGAAACTAGTATTGAGATCTCTACCGAAACATGTGAAATTGAAAAACTTTCCGACTGCAATTTGACTGTCATTCGAATTGACTTCGTATATAGTACAGTGTTCAACAGTAATCATAAGATTTGTCAAATTATTTCAATCATAGAAGTTTAATGGGCATTCATAGTTAACTTATGGTAAAACTGACCAGTTAGTCAAGTCAAATATTAGGTAAGTAGAGGTTATGCTTTACCTCATACCATTAGCTTTTTTCTGCACTGTAGTAAAACTTTTGTCATTTGCATATTTCAGTGATAAATCTTTGTTAAATAACACTTGATTTATAGATTTAAAAGTATGAATTTCCATGTCGTTTTAGTACAAACTTTATTCATACTTAATTAGAGGTTTTGTGATGAAGAAATTGTACTACAAATGTCGACTTGTTATTCAGATAGAATTGAGCGTTTGTTAAATATATTTCACCCTATTGACTCTGTGATCACAACATATCAAATTTGCATGTTCTCAATTAGCTCCAGTTTTTAAATCATTGCTTTTTCAACCTAAGATTTCTGTATTTTAACAATTCATTTATTGTTATCAACATACAAATAATTGTTAGTAAGTATAGTGTTAGTTTACTATGAGTGATCCATGAAATGAACACATGTCTTATGCATTAATGATACATTACCTAAGGATCGATGAGATGCATTACCTATCTATAAATCTACCTTGAGCTGTACAGCAACACCAACAATTTATTCTAATTGAAAACACAACAAACCCAAAATAAAGTATGTACCTTAATGTAATACTCTAAGTGAAATCAGGAAAGCCATAACTATAATACACGTTTTAATTTGCCAATTAATTTCTGTACAAGAAATATATTCTTGACCTATACCTAAACTTTGGTGAACTAAGTACATTTTTGTATCAAAATATCAAATTTGGAAAAATATCTTAAATTTTTTCAGCAAACATTTCATCAAGTTACTATTCAAGTGGATTTGTATGCTGTAAATTTATTCCATATTGTAGTTACCATATTCAAAGGATTTAACTCATCGCTCATTCCTCCAACAGGACATTCCGAACTAAATGTCTTCGATTTGGACTTCTGATGCATCGGACATTCTGGGGGAATTTCTCCCTCAAATTTATGGATATCTATATGACGATGTTTTTCAATGGGATCATTTGGGCGGAGTATTTGTGCTGCAGCAATCTCTGCAGCTGAAACCGTGTTTCCCATTATATCAAACAAAAAGCTGGAGAATTGTTCAAAATGAGGCTGAAAAATGATACAACTTTTGAGTGCTAAAGGATCTGTTGTGGATATTTCAGGTTAAAATTATATAATAAGTATTTCTATCGATTTTGCTATCTACTGTTGAAATTTCTTTACCTTCCTTTAAAATCTAAAATAGTAAGAGACTGTTATTGCCTTATTTCAAAGTCATCGAAAAATAGGTATTAGTTTGCCTTCAGTTGAAATTTATTACATATTTTGTGCTCAACTGTATTGAAAGGATAGAATTATAAACTAACCAAAAATATACAGACAGAAGACAGTAGCGATGACAAATGACAAGACAAGCGACATTAAACTGCTAAGACGAGTTCTTAAATTCAACATTAATCGATCATTATCCTATATTATTCTATAATAATGGATGTGTCGATCGATTCATAGTTCATGAATGCAAATAGAATGAATTGTTGGAATAAAAATATTTACATTTGCAAAAAAAATCAATCAAAGACATTTTTCCCACGTCAGAACAAAAAAAACTCTCCCTCGGGGCGCATTCTTCAGCAAATCGAGTGACGATTGTCTGTTTTAATGCAAAGTATCTAGTGGATACTATTCAAATAATATTCCTTCATAGAGAGAATAAGTCGCTACCAGACTCCTCCCACGTAACTCGCATCAGATTAATTATTCCTTCAATCGATATGTTTGTGAATCATTTCTTCATTGATTTCATTTCGATTAAACTCTTCTGCGGCTTTTTCAATTTTTCAGATGCTCCTCGTTGATTGGTTCCTTTATCTGATATGGAAACATATCAAACTTTAGGTTATTTCATGATATGTAAATATAACATTATATCGTGTCATTGTTAGTCCATCTCAACGTACGTGAAAGATTTACCGTTAGTGTTTTCTTCGAAAGTTGTTCCATTATCAGTTCACACGTTCTACATTTGTTCACTTTGAAATACTGATAATTAGTAAATACAGATTCAACGACTGGTCATTTATCGATCACCAAGTATTTTTTTTTTCTGATAACATTCAAAACGGTCCCGAATCCTTGGAGTGAAGATTTCTCGTGGTAACGTTGAATTGTCAGTTTTGTGAGAGGGTGTTTTATAAGGGTCTCTGAAGTCTTTCTCAAAGTTTCGAAATTGAAAAGCCGTAGGTACTAAGTTTACTATGTTTTTGACTGATTTACTTTTTCCAATAAATCAATGCCCTCTAAGAAAGTCTAGCGTTGGTAATAAATATAACGTTAAGTCTAGAAGCTGAGAAGCTTCTTCTAGTTCTCCAATGTTCCGAAAAGGGTGGTTTTTGTCTCATTTAAATTCTTATATAGTGAGTTTAATTCATCTAATTCATTTCAGTAATTCAATCCATTTAGAGAATCTTTATAAGTCCGGTAGAGAAGAATAATGTGTTGTAGAGATAAGTTATATTTTCTCTTTTTTTAAATTCAACATGGAGTTAGTGAATTATCTACTGGAGATTCAGGTAATTGTCAAAAAATATATTTTTCTGAAGTACCATAAAAATGAGTTTTGTATTAGAAAATACAAGAAACTCATGTAATATATTTATTTCTTTTTAGGACAAAACAAAATAATTGGCAGGATTTCTTAATGAAACGAACCCTTTCAATTATTTTCTCAATCGACAAGAGTTTAAGTATTTTGAAATTGTTCATTCTATATTAATTGAAGTAGACTGCACGGATATATTTTTTAGCGATATCAGTTACGCTTTATATATGTTTGTTTATTCTGAAGTACATTAGCCCATTGGTAAGAAGCAGAAAGCCAAAATTTTCTTTTCCCGATTAACTTTAAATATACTATAACTAGGAAGGTTGAATCAAGTATCAATTTATTTTACTTTCATAATAAGTTAATTGATGGAACATCACAAACATTCCATCTCAAACGATTTTGTATCTAACTACTCATTAAACTCTTGACCCATTTCATTCGCTTTTCAGCCGTAGATACGGCTATCAAATTAAGAAACACTCTATTGTTCAGAAATTATAATATTGCCAAGACCTATTTGGAAAAATATTTCTATAATGATCACACACACACAATTTTGTAGTACAAACAATTGAATAAATTTTTTTAACAATTGTCAAGGTAAATTGACTTGATATCTAGATATATATCTATTGCTAAACAATTGCGATTATTCTGTCATTGTTATATGGAAATTTGCATTATTAGGGACCGAAACTTCTTTTCATCTTCCTTGAGGGAAAGCATAAAGAATTAGGTGATTATATTTCTCTTTTATTATCTAAAGTTGTGGAAAATATATAATTGAACATTATTAAATGGAAAACCCCATTCAAATGAAATACTTCCATAGTGAGAATTATGTTACATTCTTAAATGCCCTTCTGCATATCGTTGATGATATCTGATATGACAGTGACAAATAGGTTCGCACCGCTTTTCTCGATTTTAGTATAGCTTGTGACATTTTGAATCTTGAACTTGTACATGCAATTACATTACGAGATTGTCGGTAAACGCGTGTACGAGGATAAAAGGATATATTGATATCCATTTGGCCTAGATAGATTCCGTAGATAAACAAAATATTAGGTTACCGTATCGACGAAGAATAACTTTATTTTCATTCTTTTCCATATTTTGTCGTTTTATTGGATATTTTTGATATAAAAAAGTAGATAATTCTGTCAATAATTCAAGAAGAACTGCCAAACTTAAAAATAAAGAATTATAGTCTCAAGCAGCTGAGTAATGAATTATTTTCAAGTACCTGTTCCATATAGGCGTACCTAATTAGGTCGGTTGAAAAGTGAAAAATGTATAAGGCAGTTCGTAGTTGACAATTGATGGAATAATGTCAGAGGTCATTCCCAGAATGCTGTGACTTCCAGTGTCAGCCAGGAGTCTAGTGTTCTCTGCATTACATTGCTTTATGCCATTGGCGATGTTCACAAGTCTATATGCAATCGATCTAGCCTCTCCCTCCAGAAAAATGTGGAGAGGAGGTGGTTCTAGAAGAATCACCCTCCAGAAAAATGTGGAGAGGAGGTGGTTCTAGAAGAATCACCATGACACGGTGTGGTACTGATGGCACCACATATAGCTAGACAGACCTGCCTCTATAAGCCAGAGAGCTTCACCTGAGCGGTTTCCTGTAAAGCCTTCGGCCACCAGGCAGTTGCCCCATAAGTGATTATTGGTCTGACAATCATCACATATATCCAATGGATTTGTTTGGGACCTAAACCCTAAGTTTAACCAGAAATCTTTCGACATGTCCATAAGGACAGTCTCGATTTGTGTGAAACTTTTTCCAATTGAGCGTTCCAGATGAGTTTTTTTTATCAAGGACACTGACAAGATAGTTCACCTCAGTCCCAAATGGAATGAACTCACCATTGAGGGAAAGTGGCGTTGCTCCTCCTGGTGAAGGGGATTATCACAGTTTTGCTGGAGTTGACAGACATCTGCTCCCTCTGGTACCAACTGTGAACCACGTCCATCGTACTTTGGAAGATATTACATGCTACCCTTCCCGTGGACCTTGCTGAAAAGACAAGGTCATCTGCATAGGCTTGCAGATCTTTTTCTCTTCCAAAGAGGGCAACAAGTAGACAATCCATCAGGATCGACCACAGATTGACCACAGTAAACTATACTTAGTATGTGAATAAAAATGGCTACTTCAGTTTTTTCTCCAGTGAAACAAATGAGCAAATATGATTTTTATGTAAACGAAAATATTATTATTCTTATTGTACAAGACATTCTCATTCACCGAACTCCTTCGTATACTGTTGGTACTCTTATGGAAATGTTTTCGCTGACGGGAGTTTCATTTATATATAAAGTGTATTTTGATGAAAAATACAGACTTGCAATTAAAAAAAAACAGTACAATCATTTCATTTTAAGAAAGAATAACCGACCCTCGACAAAATAATGGGAACTTCGAACGCTGGGAAAAACTAAACAAAAAATTATGAAATTATTCGCTGCAGAAGACATAACCTAAGGCAGATTTTTAACGTGGGAATAGAAATATTTATTACCTGTACGAAACTTGGTTTCAATAAGGATATACCATTAGAAAGACAAAAACAGAAAGCTGGTCTTTTAGATTAAAGTCGCCTTCTAGAAAAGGAAAGCGAGTGATTATTACCCACATTGAGGGCGGTATATTGATGTTTGAGTCAAAGCATTCTGCGACCTAACTCTGTGATTGTGTTGGATAAAGCGGGTTATCATTTCAGAGAAGTTGAAAGAATACCAACTAATTCATGGAGAAAAGCGGATATCATTCTTCTTTCATTTCTTCATGAAATATGTAGTATGTAGTTGACAAGATGTCACAGAAACGAATTATTATTTTTGTGCGTCTGCCCCTTTGTCATTGAGAATTTATCCCATTGAACACGTTTGGGCTCAAGTGAAGAGTTTCGATGCAAGAAGAAACACGACACTTGGAATAAAAGATGTCAAAATACTCTTTAAGGAGACCTTATAAAATTTTGATTACAAAAAATGGAGAAAATGCATGAAGAGGATTACATGTGGAAATTAGGCCATTTAAAAACATTTCTGCAAATGTCTGAATGTTGATGAGAAACAAAGCCCAGAAACAGAGCTACCATTGATGGAATACGGAGACCCTGCTTCTCCACGGACTAAGTGATTTCGATTTCAAAAATCTGCTGTCGTGCTTTAGTTTTTTGGTACTGTTATGCATCTTGCATTGCAAACAATTCGTGACATTGGGTTCGAATTACTTACACCAGATTTGGCTCCGTTCGATTATCATGTCTTTCCTCAATTAAGAAAAGTCTAAAATTTACAAATTCAAGTTGTAAATTATTTCATTATTAGTATTATTAGCATTATAGTGTTATCAATTTTCATAAAATGGAGTGATCCGTTAACTCCATAAGATGCAATTTTGAACAGATTGCAAATTTTTTTTTAGCAGTTATGCCTTGCGGTACGTGATCCGCACTGTATACTATTTTGGTACTTATTATTGGCATGAATCATCTCCGTTTTGATTCATCCACATTATTAATAACCAAAAAATGAATATCACCTACAAGAATATCTTCCATTGTTGAATATCCCAACAACCGACAAAAAATAATTTTTCGATCGTAGTTCACCTGTTTCCCAACAATAAAAAAGTATGAGCCATAAAACAGTCGGTTCATTGCCAATCACTTAAAATTACATGTTTTTTTGCAGTGTCCATTCAAATCCAACCTTGATAAAATCAAATACTTAGTTCTTCGGTTACTTCTTCAGCTCCGGGCGGATCATTCACGTGACAAAAAATGATAAATAAATCTCGCAAACTCATCGCACAACTATTTTTAGGCATGTATTTACAAGATGATCTCACTCTTCCTTTCATTTTTATAATTTCAGTTTCATTCTTTGATGATGCGGTTCATACTGTTTTTCAAATTGAATTTAGTACTGATGGGGATAAGTGGGATCAGCTGTGAGAGGAATACTAATTAGAATTAAAGTAGTGAGTTACCGTTCAAGCCTTTTCACAGTTATGGCCAGGGATGGCCACAAATAAGATGATTTTATTGCTAAAAATCGATAAAACGGACTATTTTCGACGAATCTGACTTTGAGAATCAACTTGTCGATCGAAATATTGAACTTGTTGGTTCAATGTCACTATTTTTCGGGTTTGAAGGCCGTGGATTTTTAGAATTCCTTCCTGAGATTTTATTAGTTCGGACTTCCATTGTCTAATATGATATAAATTGATTTGACATCCCTGAAAGAATCTATAAAAATTAAAAATAACAGCTGAAAAATAACAATTATACTAATCAAGAAAACTGCAATTACAATGAAACAAAATACAAGCAATTATTAACAAAAAATGAAAATTAAAAATTAAAAGTTTCCAAGCCTAAAACACGAGGCTAATGATAGTAGTCGATGGCATTGAAATAGAAAATGAATCATTAAATTTCATTCAATTTGACAACTTTCAATTATATTTTTTTTATATAATTTGAGTAGGTACTCCAACTCATTTTCCAAATATGTATTCATTTCCACAATGCCTTTTCTTTAGTGTTTTTTTTTACTTATTCTTTATTACAAAGCACAAATTTGACGATTATCTGGCCCCAAAGTCAGAAGCTTTCATCTAAAAGTATCAAATATCGTAATACGACGACCCAGCTCGGCCTCCGATATAAAAAGATGAATGACTTTGGTGGTATAAACTGTGGAAATATTGAAGAGTACTAAACTGATTCATTGTCAAAAAAGGAGATGACATATATCGGACCGTCTCCTAGTTATATCATCTTCAGATAATTGAACATAACTTTCACATAAATTATTCAAGTAACGCTTCGTTGTTAGATTTTCACTGGACAGTTTACAAAAACCGCAACACGTTTTTCGCATTTTTCTGAAACATTTCTGTTCCAGTCACCCCTACAAGTCGAAAGAAACACGCATACTTATGAAATTATTGTAATTCTTATAGCGACGATAAAAAAACTCACGATGCAGTTATGTTATGCAACTATACAACTATTTACTGTTCCTTATAGAGCCATGACTAAATATAACTGCAAGGTGACTCAAGAAATAGAGTCGCAGGATGAACTTTTTTTGAAAAACGAGTAATAAAACTTCCTATGTTTTTTACAACTTGTATTTTTAACTTACGTTACTGCAGTTTATTCCTATAAGAACATTTTCATAGCTGTACGTCCTTATAGGACTGAACTGCAGTAACATTAGTTACAAATACAAGTGGTAAAAAACATAGGAAGTTTTTTCCTGATGATCTCCTATCACCTAGTAACAGCCACATTCATCAATTTATGTAAACTTTTGTAGACTTATTTATACCTACTGGTATAGTTGGGGTGAACCAATTCATTCATAACTCTAACACTCGCCTGTTCATATTTATAGGTGTAGCTGGGGTATTGAAACGCGAATCAGCTGGTTCTGGGCCTATATATAGAGATGGTGATCCATGTCTAGCACACTTTTTTGTTGCCTGCGATGCCTGAGTGTCCTGAAACTAAGTATATAGTCAATCTATTCCTGTCCACCAGTTCCCTCAGTTCTTCACGTCATTCCCAGACCTTTTTCGTTGTCACTTTTGGGTTCATCAATGCCCTAAGAGCAGCCTGGCTGTCTGTGAAAATATGCATCCGCTCATTTCGTTGAGACCTCAAATTAATGATCCTTGCGCATTACATTACCTACAAACTAGCCTGAAAGACTGATCATGTTTCATGTTCGGTTTTCGACCCATCTGCATACCAGGTGGCTGTCGAGCATGTTCTCAGGATGACTGTTCGTTCTCCACTCTTTGCGGTTTGAGACTTTAACCGCTAAGTTTGTGTCGAATATGTAGGTATATTGGTGTCAAGTGATCTGAGAAAATGACATATTCCAAAATTTCTGTTTTGCCCGATACCATGTAACTCGGTGAGTTTTCCAGTCTGAGTTAACCCACGCTTGTTTCTCCCATTAGTAATATATGTATTGAAGAAAGATTCAAGAGTATCTCCAATATAGCTATTGGGATGGTTTCATTGCTTCATTATTCTCCAATATGATTTACCTGAGCACCTTGTTTAGTTTGCTAATGGCGATGGTTTGTTTCATCTTTAGTCAACAGATAATACATGCATATGTTATTATGGTTTCAACCACCATGGTGTAGAGCCAATACATCATGCCTGGTTTACGCCCCCTATGTCTGGCCAGCAAAGGTGCTATCTTCACCTTAAACTCTGCACTATCTACGCCTTGAACTCTTTCTATATATTGGTTTCAGGTTAGCCTGTGATCTATCATCACTCCCAAATATTTGACGTCCCCCAACATATTCATCTCTTCACTTCGAAGTTTCAGAGGTCCCATGCCCTCTTTTGATCCTCTTGGTGCTTGCTTTTATTTAACCCTTCTTTATCGGTACATCGGTACCTTCACTATATTTGCCCTAGACTAAGTCGTCTGCATAACCCAGTACTTTGTGACCATTATGGTCCAGAAGACGTAAGTAACTCGTCTAACACTAGTTTCCATAAAAGTGGGGACAAATCCCTCCATACGACAACCTTTTTGCTATCTGTGTCACTACTATCTCTTCCATGATGATTTAGTATAACAATCTTCCTCCAAGCATGAGGTCTATCCACTTGCAGCTTGTGGTGCCAAACGCTCTTCTCCTCGACGCGACGCCTGGATGACTGATTCTAGGGTCATATTATTGAATGCGCCAAGAAAGCAGGTAAAAGTATTGTTCTTGTAAGCATATTCTGCTTTTTCCGTGACCCGGAAATAAGCCGTTTCCCTCGACGTACCTTACCTTTAGGCATATTGGTAGCCAGTGCTATGTCCCTAATATGCATGTCAAGTAGGTTCTCTAATGTCTTTAATGCAAAAGACGTGAGACTGATTAGTCTCGAATCCTGTCCGTTTTTCCAGGTTTTGGAATTTAGTGACCATGTTTTCAGTATATATTCTACAGCCACACTTGCTCTGAGGATTACACACAATTTTTAAATAGTAGTTCTGGCCCTTCTTCAGAGCATGTTAATAGAAGTTGTTTCAATAGAAACTGTTTTTACTATTAATTTATATAATTATAAGTTACATGGACGACAGCGGACGACACTGCCATCCTTTACACAGGATCTACGTGAGAACAACACTCAAGATATGAGTAGAGGAAGATTTTCTAGTAATCGAAAGTTGGTTTCGACAGAATAAACTCACTTCGATAAAAGGAATTACTTACCATTCACGTCTTACTCCAATAGATTGCCTGATATTGGACAACTCAATATCAACAATTACTATATAACTGAAAGTGACTCAATTAGAAAATAGGGGTAACAATTGATAGACACCTTCATTGAGACTTACACATAAAAGAAACAGTAAGTAAATTCCAATATCTCAGAAACTTCCTAGACATGAAACACTTGAAAACCTTATATTCTGCACTTGTTAAGTCTCAATTGTCGTACGGGATACTTGGATGGGGAGGAGTTAAATATTGTTATTTGGTGAATTTTGATACAATTCAAAAGAGGATTTCAAAAATAATACTTCACAAACGCCGAACATACTCAAGTGACAGTGTTTTCGGAGATATGCAGGTCCCTGACATGAGGCAATTATTCTATATGAATATTCTAAATAATATTCAAAAAGGAAATATTCAGATAACTCTAACTGAACACACCTACCACACAAGAAACAGGGATAATTCTGTGATCGCCCCTCGTTGTGAAAAAACGATTGGACAGAGAAATGCATGTTACTTGGGACCTCGAATTTNTATTAAGTTACATTCATTGTTGTGGCAATGGATATTTACAATACTGGATCAAAAACCAAGACATCCAAGAACGGTTATTCCTCGCTGTTTTCAATTTCATATGTGAACTTATTATTCGTGAATCTCTTATTGAGATGTGAAATCAAATCATCTACCTTTGATTTCATGTTAAAAATCGCAAATACATCGTCAACATTTTTTGGTTGGTTTGCCATGGTGTGGTTGACATATATCAGTTGATACTTCAAGAAGAATACTTCGACCGATGAAGAAAAGTTGAATACAAACCCAACAAAATCGACCTCTGAAACTTCGAAGTGAAAAGATGAATCTGTTGGAGGACGTCAAATATTTGGGAGTGATGATAGATCCCAGGCTAACCTGAAATCAATATATAGAAAGAGTTTGAGGCGTAGATGGAAAAGAGTTTAAGGTGAAGGTAGCACCGTTGCTGGCCAGACATGGGGTCTCAAACCAGGCATGATGTATTAGCAACCATGGTGTTTGAAACCATGATAACATATGCATGTATTGTCTGGTGGCCAAAGATGAAACAAACAACCGCCATTAGCAAACTAAACAAGGTGCACAGGCAAATCATATTGGAGAATAATGTAGCAATGAAACCATCCCAATAGCTCACCGAGCTGAAAAACTCACCGAGTTACATGGTATCGGGCAAAACAGAAATTTTGGAATATGTGGATGAAAGATCGTCATGTTCTCAGATCACATGACACCGAAATACATAGTCGACACAAACTTGTCGGTTAAAGTCTCAAACCGCAAAGAGTGAAGAATGAATAGTCACCCTGAGAACATGCTCGACAGCCACCTGGTATGCAGATAGGACGAAAACCTCACATGAAACATGATCATCAGTCTTCCAGGCTAGTTTGTAAGCAATCCTGCAATGGGCAAGGAGCATTAATTTGAAGCCTCAACGAAATGAGCGGATGAATATTTTCACAGACAGCCAGGCTGCACTTGGGGCACTGACGAAGCCAAAAGTGATATCCAAACAGGTCTGGGAATACGCGAGGAAGTGAGGAAACTGTGGATAGGAATATATTGACTATATACTTGGTTTCTGGTCACTCAGGCAACAAAAGATGTGCTAGACACGGATCATCATCTCCATGTAGACCCATAACCAGCTGACTCGCGTTTCAATACCCCAGCTATACCTATATATATAAATAGGCGAGTGTTAGAGTTATGAATGAATTGGTAAACCCCCAACTATACCAATAGGTATAAATAAGTCTACAAAAGCGTACATAAATTGATAGCTGTTACCAGGTGGTAGTTGATGATCAGGAAAAATGAGAAATGGAACTTCATAATATGTTTTTTACCACTTGAATTTTTAATGAATGTTACTGCAGTTTCCTCCTATAAGGACGCACACGTTTGAAAATGTTCTTATAGGACAAAACTGCAGTAACGTTAGTTACAAATACAAGTGGTAAAAACATAGGAAGTTTTATTTCTCATTTTTCAAAAAAGTACATACTGTGCGTCTTTTGCTTGAGTCACCTTGCAGTTATATTTAGTCATGGCTCTATAAGGAACGGTAACTAGTTGTATAGTTGCATAACATAACGGCATTGGGGCCTGCCGTGAAAGCCTACATTCTACATCGTCAACATATCGGATTCAAATGTAGGGGAAGTAATGAAACTCTTCATTTTTCTTCCAATTCAAATATGCTGCTCTACTCATGAACAGATTAGCTATGATGGGAAAATTGGGTTTACTATTGTCTTCGTGCTGCCTCTAGAAACAGTTGTTGAACTGGAAGCAATTCTATTTCATGCATATAACAAAGTTGTATGTAGTCTTCGATTACTTCTCCACTGAAACCATTGGCCCTCGGAAGATCCTTCAAATATTCAATAGTTTTTGGTATAGAGACACTTTGAAACAACGAAGATGAATCAAATGATACTAAAATCTCACAACTTTACAGCCTGAACTGTCATGTCAATCAACAATACTCATTAATGAGATTGAGAGAGTTTCAAACTGTTTGGTTAATCGTTTAACAATTTTATGAGTAGAGGAAGTTATGACGGAGACACTGATTTATCAGGCTTGTGATTTTCTTGTGGACTGTATATTTTAGGAACTGTAGGATCAGAAACCTGTAGACTTGTGTTCAAAGCCGGTACGATCAAATTTTGACATTTTTGAGTGATATTTTCCACTTCTGAAATCATCCCAGGCAATGGGGTGTTTGGTAACTTATTATAGGGACCGTTTAAAAATAAATTATCAATTCCCTCGTACTGATTTGACTTGTCCACTATCACAACATTATTGCCTTCGTCACTTTCAGATAGAAAACATCCATCCATTAGAAATGTGTATCTTGCAAGTCTCCATAACAAACTTTTTCTATGTCTCAGGTAAGTGCTGAATTGCACTTTCAACACTGTCTACAATATCTTCCAAGATTTCTCTCAAGGGACTCAAACCAAATTTCGAATCCATATTCAACAGATCAAGTTTTTCCTTTTCAAAAGACTGATTCGAAAGATTTTCAACAATGATATATTTCTTCGATTTTTTGTTCGTTTCTTCAACTCCAAGTTTCTTAAGTGTTTTGTTCGAACAAGCCATTTTCTCAATGAATTTTGATTCAATGACAATGAACATTTGTCTTTGAAAATTATTTCAATGTTCTGCCTCCTCGAACTCAAATGTTAGTTTTTTGTAAACTTCATATGCCCATTATTCAAGCATACTCCTTTTACTATACATATATTTGATTTCTAAATCCTTGTATTTCCGTTTGGGTAAGGGAAATACTTTATACGCAAAGACAGAGTTTTCTGGAATAATAATTCGAACAAAATTTGAAAAAACAGCTTTAACTTAGAATAACGCTCCCCAAAATTTATTTTTATTTTCCTGGTAATGCTGACTAGCTAATTAAATTGTCAAGTTGATATATTTTGAATTTTTCAGATTGTCAGTCTCTCAACTCAGTCCAGACTAAAAGTGTCATTTGTTTTAAAATCACCAATTTGTTTTTTCTCCAAATGTTGGTAGCATTCACAATCGTTTGTAAGATATTACCGTGATTAGTAATTACGTTACATAAATCTTCTTGAACATTTCCTCTATAAGGATACATCATTGTTTTTATTTTGTGTAGGATTTTCACTTGAAGAACTCTGACATATATTCAAGTTAATATTGCTAAATACATGACACATCTATATGGCATGTGTCATGTACGTATAGGTATAGATTGTTTGATCTTTTTCATTTATAAACTTATATAATTATGTTGCGATAACAAAATAATAATTGAAAAGATGCTTCACATTTTGTTTCTTGTTCATCAGTGTTTTTTATTTTTCCGTTGTTTGAGTGATAAGGATAAACCAAATAAATTACTGGCTAAGTGTCTTTTTGGTAGTACAAAACGTCGGGTTAATTTCAATATTGTAACTTTCTCAGTGCTTCTGAAAAAAAATTGTTATACAAATTTTATGTACCCCCTTTATGGGGCTATATCCTAACAAGGGATGTTCCAATGAAGTTTCTTTATATGAAAGATCCTATCTTTTTTTCGATGAGGAATCACCTTAAATGTTTTACACTTATTCAGTCGAATCGACTTGGCCAAAACCAGTGCGGCTGGCTTGTATTGATTACTCCCTGCATTTGTGTTGTTTCTTGCAACTAAGTGTTGCCCAAACTTGCATTTGGCTAATATCATAAAACGGAGAGGTGCATATGCTCAAGTACAGGTGACAGATATCCGACGGGAAAACAACAACTAACCCAGTTAATTCGAACGGTTCAGAATCCGATCATTTCAAACTCCATCTGAAATGATAATTCCGGTACTGACGAGGAGTAAGTACTTCGAAACTGGTCTATCGGTGGTCGTCCCGACCGAGTAAAATTAAATTCAGCTTTTCATATATAGGAAGTTACGTGCGATGAATATTCTAAATGGAAGACGTTGCACAGGTGCCTGATGGTTTCACTTCAGCTTTCTGCGCGGCATTAGTCGAGTTAGTTGTTGTTTTTCCGTGGGATATCTGCCATACGTACCTACAAAATCGTAGATTCACATTAGAGGCAGAGATATGGTGTTTTCACCTGTACTTGAGCATATCATATGCACTTCTCTGGAATATGTTTCTCATTCTGATTTCTACCCCGGAATATGTGTTTGTGGAGTGGCTCCGGACTTTATCTGCAGGTGGCGCAGTTGTATATCCTACAGAACATATAGAGCTTTTCAGTTGAAAGGGTAAGGGAGCCAGGCTCCAACCTGAACGAAATCAAGACGACTTTCCACAAAATAGAGCTTATGACTAGTTGACATTTATTTTGTTTGTTCGGGATATTCAGACGGTTCACTCCGTCTGTAATGACCGTTCCGGTACTGACAGGAAGCTAGTACTCCGAATCCGGTATATCGATGGTCGTCCCGACCCAATGAAATTAATTTCAGTTATTCACCTACAGGAAGTTACTTGCGACGAATGTTCCAAACGAAAGACATTGCACAGGTGCCTGATGGTTTTACCTCAACTTTTTGCGCGGCGTTAGCTGAGTTAGTTGTTGTTTTTCCGTCGGTTATCTGCTACACGTACATATAAAACCGTAGGTTGACATGAGAGGCAAGATTGAGGTGTCTTGACCTGTACGTGAGGTATGACATTTGTCAAACAAAAAAAATCCTACACGTGTATATATAGTTATATACACCTTACCCCTTGCCTCTCATGTAGACCTACGACTTTGTAGGTACGTGTGGCAGATACCCGACGAAAAAACAACAACTAACCCAGCTAATGCCGTGCAGAAAGCTGATGTAAAACCATCAGATTCGTCGCAAGTTATTTCCCAATATGAAAAGCAGAAATAAATTTCATTTGGTCGATACTCAGAGTAATAATAAGACATAGAGTTGTCATGCTATACCAATACAATACATGTATTTTGAAGCGGGTATCGGACTATTATTTTCTGTACAACTTATGGGCGAGGGGGATGGCGGGTAATGAAAGGTTATGAAGAGTTTGTTTACATTTGAAGTAAGTTGGACCATAAAACAGTGACGGTTGATTTAGTTGATAATCGGAGGGATATTATCANTATAGTTGAATCAATGAAGGATCAGAAAAGAATATGTATGATATTTAAATGAAAATGCAGTTTTGTGTGTTTTTCCTCAAAAAAATCTTCACATATTAATTGGTATAGCAACGGTTTATTAGATATTTGATATGGCAACAACATCAAAGAGTTGTTTTGGATGGATGAAATAATGACAGATCTGAGGCATCTGAGGGAAATCGTAGATATGATACCTGGTAGAAAATCATAATGAAGAAAAGATAATTGAAACATGTTTTTTATCACCAGTAACTAACATTACTGCTGTTTCGTTCTATAAGGACATTTTCAAACTTATACAATATATAAGGACATTTTCAAAATTATACAATATATAAGTTATACAATAATTATAAGTTATACTTATACAATATATAAGTTTGAAAATGTCCTCATAGGACGGAACTGCAGTAACGTTACTTACAAATAAAAGTGGTAAAAACATAGAAAATTTCATTTCTCTTTTCTTCATTATGATTTCCTACTACATAGTAACGGCTACATCCAACAATTTATTGAATCTCTCGTCCGTTGAAGGTGACGTTTCCTTCCGGGTGAACAGTATTGCCTGACCCTTGTCAGGGTTTTTACTGATCTTCCACAGGTTGGCCTATTCCTCTAATATATCTGCCTGTTGCTGCAAGTATCTAGTGACATGACCAAACAAATATAATTCCAGCAGTCATGATCTCTTTCTGCAGTTGATTCAGTGGGAAGTCCTCTGCGCTACCTGCAGACAAAGCCAGGAAACAACTCTACAAACACATACACTGGGGTGGGAGTCGGAATAATGATTAATATTTCGGAGAAGTGCACATGACATGCTCCAGGTTCAGGTGAAAAACACCTTACCCGCCCCTTGCCTCTCATGCAGACCTATGAATTTCTAGGTACGTGTGGCAGATACCCGAAGGAAAAACAACCATCTTCACCTATTTTTTCTCAATTTTTTACCTTTTTTGACTTTATTTTCACTTCAACCAATGCATAGATATGTCGCAATCCGGTTTGTTTTAGTTTTTCAACAATTTTAATGACACCTGCCCTAAGGCTCTTCAGTACCAAATTGGATAACATTATAGAAAAATACGCACAATTCATTCATGAATTAGGATTTTTTTTTGTATCAAGATGGAGTAGTAGAAAGCCAAAAACTTTCTTTCCCAAAAAACAATTTTAGTATTTCATTCACACTTTCATTTTATTTGTTTCTTCATGTATTTCGAATCTATTAACACCTTTTTGAGAACTTGAGTCCGAGCTTGTTACCTTCACCTTGAAACACCGTCAACCACTTCAAAACAAGCAAAAATTATAGTACCAATACATGAAAGATGTGACAGTCAGTATGCGAAATACATAGTTTTAAAAACTTTCATTTGATGTCATACCCTTATCTCTACAGATTCCACCTATTTTCGTTCCATGAACCACTTCTTTAGAACCTGCATATTGTTAACACATTTTTTAATTCTACGAATTGAGAAAATATGTTTTGGTGGATGCGCGGGTTCAGACGGATTTCAATAATTTTGTTATTGCTGAATAATAACGACGCTTCGGAAAAATCACATGTTCCGAAAATATTTCTATCAGAATCTGTCTTGAAAATTTTAAAGAATAAATATACATGCAGATTGAGGCCCATTCACATAGAAAATCGTTAACTACGAATTTCATATTATGATATTTGAAATAATTTTTGCTGACTTCAATATTTCATTGAAGATTATATAAATTTTTAAAAGATTGACGATGCTGGTGTTTTTGAAAGAGTTCGGGAGTCGATGAGGAGAAAATAAGATTCTTGCATCCGAGTTCTTGTAGATTAAGAAACATTACATGTTATTTTTTGGTAATAAATTGTTATTGTCGAAATTCTTTTTCGCTCCGTATCTTCCAAATAAGGCGCCCTATCAAAAATCATCAAAGGATAAAATATCTTTAGAATAGTCCAGGAAATAGTACCTTAAGTTTTTACCTCATGTTTAATGAACATCCTGTAGAATTCCCTCCTGGGGTGTATGTAATCAAACTCGAGTTGAGTCGATTTTCATTCTATAGAAAAGGGCATTAAGATTTCTCTGTAGTGCCAGGGGGCGAGATTCTTGAAGGCCTTTGTTTGTCGCAAACAAAATTTTATCACTGTATGCTCTATTTATTTTAGAAATAGTTTGTTTAGTGCATAAACACAGAATACATCCCTCAACTGTCTTTCATTATACCACACGTCAGACACTAGAATTAAGTTTTCCCATACCTAACTCAACTTTAACCAAACACTCTGTATTGTATAATGGTCTCAAGATGTATAATCATCCTTTCTACACCTGTATACTGTTCTCTATTACAATTTTGATAAATTTTCATATTTTAGAAGGTAAAAAAAACCCAGAAAAGGTTGATAAAAAACTTTGATTGATTTCCTCTAAAAAAAATTAACTTTCGTTCAGCATTTAAACTATTTAAAGCTTCGTCTTCAACATCATCTACTAATGTGAGGATGGTTCTGACAGAAATTCTCGAATGGTGCATTCACATTCTTGCATATTTTGTGAATTCCAGTTCCTACTCGAAACATTTAGTAAAACTTTGTTAGTGCACTCATTCAACACAGTTCTTCAAATAGCGTTACGTTAAACTTTCCCGTGTCGGGTTAAAAGGTCGGAATAGAGAAAGTGAAGATGACACACGAACCTATGGATTCCTGATTGAAATCGCGCACAAAGATCGAAAATAAGTGTAACCCAGTTCGTGCCCTCGAGGAAGGAATAGTTGCCCACGCCAAAGATGCTTCTCGTGAGTTTGCATCGGAAAAAATATGTGAGCACTGGTTTCTTTGTTGTTTTTGAGGTAACACGTTCGACAAAAGACAAAGGCGCCAAGGAGGTGGGGTTAGTAGAAAGCTGTTTGTTTAGTGTTTTTTTTGTTCCAAATCATGATGGATAATTATTATTAATTATAGAGAGTTTCTTCTATGATTGTTTGGGGAATGTTGATAGTTTTTTGCCCTGTTTAATTAAGACGAGTTAATAACACCAGACTCCTTAAATATCGGCTCCTATCAAACTTGCTACGAGTTGTTTTTTTATCATGTGGTAACATTGCTATATTCTGAACCGTAATAGATACGAACATGATTAAATAGGAAAGAAGCTAACTGTCATCGGGAAATGTTCGAAGAAAATTTACGGGGACTCTTGCCCTTCTCGAGTTATACGGGAACAACCAAAAATGCTATTTTTCGTTTTTTTCGAATGGAATTGTTATATCAGAGAATATCAAAATATTGAAAACAAAAATGTTATTGTATTCGAAGTGTACTATGACGAGGTAATAATAAATATTCGAGGAAACGTTTCGTGTCAACATGGCCGCCATCAACTTTTTTTTTAATAAGTACCTGTGTTTTTTATTATAGATATTGATAAAGCATTAAATTCACAATCCAAGGGTTTATCACATTTGACATTTTTATAGCGCTTCATTTGAAATAACTACCATCATCAATGACAACAATTTTAAATTACGTTCCTGTCGTCGTTACTTCTTTTGTAAATTGTTTCGATTTCTTCAAAATATAATTCAGACAACCCAATAAATTCGACAGGTAGGTACCCTAACACAATAAAAATTCGTACTTTTTCGTTTTGGAAATTTTTGTATTACCGTAATCCTTCTTTCAAGGTTTTTTTCCCCTAATCAATTATAATTCGTAATATTTTTATAATTCTCAATCCTGGAAGTAACGAAAATATCAGTTTTTTTGTCAAAATACGATTGTTGCATAATTTCGCATTTCAATTCATTTACCATCTTTAACGCGTAGGCTTTGTTTGGTTTCTATGGCAGGAAAAATGAATGCGTTGTTGATATCTGTTGATAAATGTCAGACGTTTATGAACATATCAAAGATGTATTCAAATGATGAAAGAACAGATATGCTATTTAATTATGCAAAATCAAATTGAAATCCTCTTTTGGCAAGGAGTATGTATGTTGAGCTCATATTCCGAATATCCAAATATTTAGACGATTAGAAAGAAATTTGAGGGACTATAGTGCTGACTGAAATGCTTTATAAATAGCAACCCGAGAAATGTGATAAGCGAATTGTTAGATAAATAATGCTCACNCGCTTCATCAATATCTGTAATTAAAAAGACAGGTCCGTATTAAAAAAAGTTTATGGTGGCCATGTTGATTAGAAACGTTTTATCAAATAGTAATTTTTACATCGTCATAGTATACTTAGAATATAATAAGATTTTCTTTTCCATTGTTATTTCTCCGAAATAACAATTCCATTCGTAAAAAATGAAAGACAGCATTTTTTGTTTTCCCCGTATAACTCGACAAGGGCGAGAGTCCCCTTAAATTTTATTCGACCATTGTATTGTTCCCGCTGACAGTTGCCTTTTTTCCCATTTAATCGTCTTCGTATCTGTTTCATTTATGAAAAAAGTAAAATGGAAAACAAGTGAATGACTATCTGCAGGTTATACATTTTTAATTCAGATTTTCGAGAATTTCGAGAGAAAATGATTCATTATAATTTTCTAATTGAACGTGTATACGGGATCGAGTTTCCAAAGTTGTATAACGAAATTTCATCAATATTACCATGACCTATTGACCCATTACCACATACATTTGAAGAATGAGAACTGAAAACTTAAAAGTTTACCAACTTTCAGCTCGCTGTTTATTTCTTACTCTTGTTTATTAATTTTATAAACGCTCTGCCCTGAAAACGTTTTTGTTCCATTAATTTCAGATATTTTACTTTACTTTATTTGATACTTTATGAAACTTTTTATGAGCTCGCCTCAAGTTCACAAATTGACACTAATTAATGAAAATAAAACGATGTAGCTTCTGTTCCAAACAACCTAACCTTTCAATAAACAATTGCTTTCATGTGAACCTGAGATTCCTTCTGAGGAACTCAATCACCTGAAAACGACTTCAAAGGAAATTGGTACAGTGAAGGAGAATTGTAGTGGGCCATACGACCCAAAAGTAACCCTAGCTAAGCTAGTCAAAGGAGAAGTTGCCTTTCCTATGTTAAAATGTTACCCGGAGCATATTGGATTCCTTGTAGAGGTCGGTTTACATTGGAACCACGAAACTGTCTCTCTGAACACAAGAGAAATTGTCGCCAAGGACGAACCGACAAATCAGATGTAGCTGAACATACTCTCAAAAAAGAAGGTACTCACACAGGGATAATTTCAATAGACAATAAGATACATTGTAGTTTTATTTTTTAATAATATCTACCGCAGTAGTAAAAGAAATGTCAGGCATAAAAACCTGCAGACCACGGCCAAAACACTCGAAAAATTGCTTAGTCATAATTATCTCCGGTAGTGAAAATTTACATTTTTTTATTTTTGAAATTCACTGAGTACATTTTATTCAGTTAAATAGGTCAAGTGCATGTAAACGTTGCCTAGTCTTCAACTGTTCCATCAATTTCATGCCTTGAGGAAAATTATCGGTTAAATCGGGTAAATTGTGTGCAACAAATCCACAATATAAGAAAGTTCACCTAGCAAATGACTTCAGTATATAATAATTTGTAATTTTAATCGTTAAATAGATTATAATAATGTCTTTAATTCCACAGATTAGTTTGCGCATCACCAGTGTGATAATGCAAATAAATAAGAGAAAAACGTCAATAAATTCAAAAGTAGAGAAATTATATGAGAAAATGTATATACATATGAAATGACTAGAATGATTAAATATCTCTAGATGTGTATAGGACATCTACGTCACAAACAATTATTACAAATAATATAAAGTATAAATATAAAATATATCAAAGTTACTAATTCTACGTTTGTATAAATAAAAAAGGTGTATATTAAATAAACCGTACACTTCACGGTTCAAACTCCTCAACAGTGTAGCAGTTTTTTGACAATGAGAGTTGCTTAACTTTTCTCTTGAAAATATGTACATTTCCTGAAACTTCAATGTCGTTGGTAGAGAGCAGTTCGATGTTAACTGGGTAGAAGTAAGTGGCCATTTTGTGTCAAATGGGTATGTGAGGATCTGTTGGTACCCAATTTGTTTTTATTACGGTATACATATGTGCGTGCCTCAAGTATGTATATTCCTGCAACTGTTAATATTTTTAACTTCTGAAATGCTCCCCTACAGAACTCCCTATATCCTAACTTAGCAATGATCCTTACTGCTTACTTCTGTATCATGAACACTCGATCCACAGAGGAGCTTGTGCCCCAGAAATGATCCTTACTGCATGCTTCTGTATCATCAACACTCGATCCACAGAGGGGCACAAGCTCTTCTGTTCAGTATGCCATACCTGAGGTTAGAATTAAAATTTGCATAATAAAGCGTAAGTAGAATCTCTTGACTGCAGTGAGTGGAGAGATACCTGAGAGAATAACAGGAATTTCTGAGCATTTTTCACAAATTATCTACTTGTGGCTTCCATTTCAAGTTGTTATCAAAGGTAACTCTTAACAATTTTGTTGTTGTGGGATCCAATTGTAATTCGACTCATCTCATGGTGTCGTCGTACCATGAATTGTAACATACTAGTTTTTGTTTTATTCACTATCAAGTTGTTTTTTTCACACCAAGTGATAACTCTACTGAAAGTTTTATTTTCCTGAGGGGAACGCTCCTGCTCAAAGTGTGGGACTCCATGACTCTGTCACAGCCTTCCCACTAAAACCCCTCTTCAGAATTCAAGTGGCTCTTTCTGGAACTGGTTTGGGGCATTACTTCAGAAAGAGGATGCTTATTGTTCTTGGTTTTTTTCCTCATCGCTGTCTATTTTCTCTCACCCTGATGTCTCTCTCCTTTGTGTCAATTATGTATTTGGCCAGGGAGCTTATCTTAGTCCAAATTTCTGCATCCTCCAGCATTTTTTTCATTATGTTGTCTGGAGTTAGTTGACCTGTGACCGTTTCCACTTGTCTTTTTTGATGCCATCTCATACAGGTGAATAATGTATGTTCAACGGTGTCACCTTCCTCGCAGTATATGCATGAGTTGCTATTGCTTACATGGAAGCGTTTGCGGTAAGTCGGGAAGCACCCGTGCCCTGTTAGTAGCTGTGTCAGGTGGTACGTGGTATCACCATGCAAATTGGTGCTGCATAGAGCATAATTGAATGCACCACTGAGCACAGAATTTTTCTTGTGGCCTCTCTCGGACTCTAGCTTTGGGCATCAGCCTTCCTATCGCCGCTAGGGCTTTGTTAGCTTTTTCCGCTGTTCTCCTTATAGTGACTATCTGGTATCCTTTTCCCCATCTATCTGCATCTACTTCATTCTGGAGCACCTTCCATCTCCTATTTTTGCCTCCCATCTTGCTTTGTTGAGAGATTTCCTGCAGCCAGCATATTCCTCATGGCATCTGATTTTTTGACTCTCGTCGTTTTTTTTATTTGCTCTCACCATGGTTTTTTTTTTCCAAGGCAATTTTTCCTGAGTTCTCTTATTTCTGCAGACCACCAATATACTGGTTTCCTATAGTTGTGTTGTTTTTTCTTGGTAATACTTTATCGCAGGAGTCTGTAAGTATTTTTGTGAGTTTTTTTGGTGTTAGCAGGTTGATTTCCTCTCTTAGTTTTTTACCCACTTCCTGGCACAGTATCTCCATTTTCCCTTCTATTATTTTCCAGCCTTTCGTTGTTGGTTTATTAGAGTCTTTTCTGCTGGTTTGGTCAATTATTTCGAATAGTATGTGGCGGTGATCGCTCAAGTTCTCTTCCTCTAGAACTCTCCAGTTCTGTATGTTCTTGCAGATTTTGTTTGTACTGAAGGTGACAATGTGCGATTCCGCTCTTCCGCGCACAAAGGTAGGTTCCTCCCCTGTATTATGCACCTGTAAATCGTCTTCGGCCATCCATTCAGACAGAGCTTGTCCTCTCTTGTCTTCCACATTTGATCCCCATAGGTAGGATTTTGAGTTAAAGTCCCCTCCAACTACTATTTGTTTGACATGTTTCTTCACATCGCTCCTGAGCGTATTGAGGTAGGTCTGACAAGTTACCATGTCTAAATTTGGGGATATATAGCATGAGTATAGGACCAGTAAGTCTAGTATTATCCAAACATAGCCTGGTCCCACTCCTGTTTTGCGACCTTTTACTTTGTTGTTTATGACTTCTATCAGTACGTCTGTTTTGGTGTCTACCAGCCATCCACCCTCGGCTACCTTTTTTTTGTTTGGTTCTGACATAATCACTAGGTCTACTCCCTCCTCTTCGCATATTTTGAACATTATGTCCATGGCTACCCTCCTTCTCATAAGATTTCCCTGTAGTATTTTTATGTTGACCCATTTTTTTCTCCCTCTGCCTGTTTCTCATTTTTCGGACTTCTCCTTACTCGAGCCTTTATTTTTTCCACTGCCTATCTATATCTTGGACACTTCATGGAATCCGCTCTGTGGCCGTCTACTTCGCAGACAAGGCAATGTGGATCTTTCGTACATACATTTGCTAGATGCCCCATCTTGCAGCAGTTTAGGCATTTTCCCTTCATAGTAGTTTTCTCTCTGGGCTTGGGGTTTTGCTCCTTGCACACTCTCGCTACATGTCCGTATTTGAGGCATATATAGCATCTTGTAGGCCTGATCTTTTCCCTGATACTACAGTCTGTCCATCCCACTTTTATTCTGCCCATGTCTATCAGTTTGTCCGCTGTTGTTCTGGGGACCAGTAGTGTGGCTGTGCGAGCTCTTCGATTTTCATTTCCGCTATTGAGATACACAGTGAGCTGCTCGTTTTCTATCTGTGATATTACATTTTTCACTGCCTCTTTCACCTCTTCTTCTGTTGTCACCTCATCCAGGTTTCCTATCAGTCCCTTTTTTCCTGTCGCTATTTATGTTGCAGCTTTATCCTCCACTATTCGTCCTATCTCTTCTTTTAGGGTGTTACTTGCTCCGTCTGTTTTCGAGGTAATATTTATTCTAACGTGTCCTGATTTAGTTTTTTCAAAAGATATGACTTTGAATCCCATTTTATCTACGTCTATCTCCTTTTTCATTTTTTTGAGTAGATCTACATATGCGTTTTCTGAAATATCCCTTGGTTTGACTATTATGGTATCCCTCCATAACTCTGATCCTTTCTTCGGCTTGACTTGGCTCCATGTCGCTCTTTCTTCGTTTTCGCCGATTTCTCCTCTTTCCCTTTGAGATTTTGTCCAGTAGATAGATGCTTCAAGTTCGCTGTTTCTCAGGACACATTCCGTTAGGATTCGCAGGTATTTCCACTTCTCATCATGGGCAAATGTTATTGCTAATCTTCTCCTTCCATGTTTTACTGCGAGGTCTCGCAGATTACTGAGAGTTTTGTATATCTCGTGGTTGTCCTCCTTCTCCTCATTTCCATCGATTCCCACCAGGAATGTATATCTGTGGAAAATTGTATTTTCTTTTTCCTCCTCTTCTATTGCAGTTTCCTTGCTATTTCTCAGGTATGCTATCTTTCCTGGGGGCGGTTTGTAGCTCTCCATTATATTATTTATGCCTGGCCTGTCCTTCATTCGTTTGATAAAAGCGACTAGTACAGCGACGTCCCAATCCACCGGTGTGTAAAATGGGTTGCCGCTTACCTTTTTTTTTTCCTGAAAATCCTCGTCTACCCAGGTGAGTCCCGTGATTTGTTTTCATGTCTCACAGGGTACTTCGCCTTCTGAGTCAGCGGGTTTTTCCAGGAGTTCCTCCCGAGCTTTTTCTTGAGTATCATCCCCTGTCTGTGTGCTTGCTTCTTGTTTGGGGTTGGTGTTCGTCAGTATTTCGGGTTCTTGTGTTTGTGTTGATGCCATAACCTTTTCAGTACATGGTCCTTCAGTGGTTTGTGTGTAGGTGCTGTTCTTGTTTAGTCCTGACGGTGTCGTTTTGAGCCAGTTCTGGAGTTTTTCAGATTTCAGCTGACTACTAATGTTAAAGAGTCTGGCTACAGAGTCTTTAATGCCTTTTTTTGTGTTGACGTTGATTTTCACAGCCTCGGCCATTTTTTCTTATCTATATGTCTGTCTCGTTTATTTTTTTTTGTATCCTTTGTCTCTCTTCGACCATAAATTTTTTCTTTATAATAGGAGGACTTTCCTCTTCTGCCTTTCTTTTGTTTTCCGGATTTGCATCAGTTGTGTTCTCCTCATCTGGTGGCCCTTTTTCTTGTTTTTCAGTTCTAGTTTTATCGACTGGGATTTATTGTGTTCCTAGTGAGACTGCTTGTCCTTTATTTAATGGGGATCTCATTAGCTTACTGCTTTTCCCAAAAGGGTTAACCACTGTGTGTTGTGTTTTGTCCTCGGAATCGTCTGCGAACGTGCTTGTTTCAGCTGTTACGGTTTCAATTTCTATTTCAGTTATTTTTCTATCTTCCATCTCCATCCCACGAGTCGGGTCAATTTACCGGGGTCGCTCCACTGGGTAACGCCCATTCCAGTGGAGAAGGGACTTACATTTACTCCGTGGTTGGCCCAGGTGCCCCGGAGGATTTTTCGACTTAGCTGTCCGATATTTTATAGAGGTTATCTCCTCGCAGGCCGGCCGACCGAGGGAAGCCCCCCGATCTTGGATCCTCATGCAGCGTACCGCAGCGACGCCTCACTGCGGTTGTTGGAGCACGGGTCAAGGTTGCGGTATGTAACAAGAGACTGGCGCTCAGTCTCTTGTGCGCCCCATTTTGTCTGTCCCTTCGTCCCCGACCTGTTCGGCAAGGGAGACCCTACCAGTAGCAAGCTACCGCCGACATAGCTCGCGGATTCTTCAGGGCACGCAAGCTTCCACACAACGGCAAGGTAAGGACGCTTTTGGGAAGGACTCTACTGAAAGTGCTTTCAGCTATATTTATAACAATGTTTAGGGGTCATCTTCAATAACCAGTATATTCATGTCATCAGCGTAACATATACAGTGAGTGGCAGAATTTCCATTTAGATACACTAATAGATCATTTGCAAATACTAAATACAGAAAATGTCTCAAAATGGATCCCTGAGGCACACCATCAGAAAAAAAAGGAGATCAATAAATTTTGGGACATTCCTCTAAGCATTTGTAAAATAATGGATATAAATAGTGTACGTCAACGTTCATTTTGAGTCCACTTCATCTCCTGAAGACACCAACTTGGTTGGTGGAAACCGCATCGAGAAAAGTGTTCTTGTTTTTGAGAGTCGTGCTTGTTTTGTACTAATTTTAATCACCTCTAGTGAATCCAATCCATGTAAACCTCGCAAAACGTTGCCTAGCCTTCAACTATTTTATACATTTGTACAAACATTTAGAAAATATCTGAATATACTGCAGTATATTCAGATGACCTTGAACGTAAAATACTCAAAACCATATTTTCTTACCATTCAAATTTTGACTTTATTCATCAAGACTCTACTTAATCAAGAAACAGTTTATTGTGAGATTTTCACTGAATAGTTTCACAAAAACGCAACACATATTTCGATATACAATAGCTTCTTCAGACGTGTCTTTACTTTGTTTCAAGAATATTTGACTAGAATCTTTCCATTCAACAATACGCTTGGTTCTTTCTGAGTTTCTGTAACTCCAAATCGTTGCTCAAGAAAATGTCATCGTAAGTGTTCAGTGAGACCCAAGATATATTTTCACGACATTTTCAACAAACGATCAAAGCATCTGTCGCAGCGTGATATTTGAGAATGTACCTACCTATCGAACTTTACATCGTTTCTCTTGATATTGTTCTGGAAGTTCTACTTAATAACTATGCCGTCTGTGGCGCAATAACGTTTATGAATTCAATGGCATGTACAAGTTTTGTCGTAATATTCACCTGAAAAAAAATGAAGATCTTCCCCGGTTCAATATTGCAAAAGTCAGTCACGATCCAAATGGCATGACACGCTATTTGAACCAAACAATAGATCTTTTCAAGTGTTTCGAATGAATTTTCGTTGAAATCGAGTAGTCAGGTTGATCGCCGAATAAGAAATTGTTGATAGTTTTGTCATTGCGCCATTTGACTGACAATATTTGTTACTACAAGTATAGAAGTCACTTTCAGTTACAAACTGAAAGAAAAATCCCGCTTGAAATACCTAATTTCGAATGAACATTGAATTACAAGTAATATGAACATTAAATAATACAAAAAACCATTTTTTCTGTTCAGTTTGTACTCCATATGTTCGTTATGAAATTGAATCAGATATCCATAGCAACGCTACACTATAATATATGAAAGAAATACGATAAAAATATGTCACTCACATGGAACACTATCACCCTCAATGGCGGACTTCAAAGTTGCGGAATAAAACACTCATCAGCACTGATCTGGATAATATTACAACATGAAGCATTAATTTCATTCATAAAAATGTTTTGTATTGAGATGGAAAGGTGAAAGCCAAAAAGCTTCTTTCACACAAAAAATAATCTCTGCTAAAAATATACCCCTTTCAATTTAAACAAAATTCCTAAGGCTATGATTAAATTGGGTAAGCGTATAAACATCTTTACGTACTGTCATCATGACATGATTCAAAAAAGGTTGTTTTTTAAAATCGTACATGTCTTCAGCTCTCTTTTCGACTCTTACCTAAGAAACATCGGTAGCCGGTCGATTCGATGTGGGTGCTTTGTTCACTGACTCAAATTGACCGCCGAGTTGGTCGGTGGTTCAAGGCCCAGGCTAAACGATCGATATTCACTTGCTATCGTCCAACTCGTGTTAGGAGTCACACGTTAAAAGGTAAGACCTCGTTAATCCTTAGCTCGCACAAGTTTCGACTTCTGAGGGTTATCGTTCGTAGGGGTGTGACATCTGGTTAACGAAAAAACTGATTTTATTTAAACATGCAAATAAAAATTACGAATAGAAATTCGAAATATTCACCAAAGGGCAAGGTACATTTCGCGAGATCCTCTGATGGTGCAAGAAGAAGGGTTTATAAAATTAAAGAAAACACTTGAAATTAAACAACTTTTTATTCATTAAGAAACACCAACATTTTTAGTGATGTGCTTTTTTGGAACAATAAATAACAAAATTAAAAATGAAAAAAAAAGACTCAAAAGTAAAAAAAATATCTTGTCTAGGGCGCCGTATCTGTATCTATAGAGTAGGGAGGATGAGGGTAGGCACACTGCACTTAGGCCACATGTGACCCATTGTAAATCCTCCCGAGGAGTTGTCCTCCTAGGTCATCGTCCATCCTGTCCTTTTCAGGAAGGTGGACAGGTCACGGAAGACATCTCCTTTATATCGGCAGGTGTAGCCCAAGACTAGCCGAACACACACTCTCTTATTGACGATAACTCTGGACACTCGCATAGGACATGCCTGACAGTTTCATCCTGCTTAGAGGTGTGTCCACTAGCCCCATATTGTGAAGGTGTTTCCTTAGTTGACAGTGGCCAGTCAGAAATTCTATTATTAAGTGTAGATTTTTCCTGGTCATCGCCAGATATTTCTTCGGCGCCAGCTTCCTAGGGTCGCCCAGGGTGAGGTGATCCTCGCTAGATTGCATCCTTTGAATTCATCCCATTTCTTATCGGTTCAAGGCTAATAGGGCTTGTCTGCTATCACTGCGGATTGTTATGTTTTTGCCAGAAATTTCTTTTCTGGTTATTTCTTTTGTGGCGATCGAGATACCGGCCAGTTTTGTTTGGACCACGCTGGTATTTTTTCCCATTCCCCACTTAATCCTTAGGCTTAATGATCTGGAGAATACTCCACATCCTAAGCCTTCTTTGGTTTTTGAGCCGTCTGTATATATGAGTATTCCATTTGTAGCATCTGACTCAATTTTCTGTTTTATTTGTATTTTGTAGGATTTATTAAACACAAACCTGGATTCAATGGCATCACTGGTTGCCAGCAGCAGAGGTTGCGCAGTAAGCGCGTCTCGCCATAGGCTCAGTCTCAAAAGACCCATTCCTACTTCGAGGTATACACCAGCCGTGCGCAATCGTAACATGGCCATTAACGCAACCTTCTTAACGTAGAGGTCCGAAGGGGTCAGACCAGTAATTAATTCAATTGCCGCGGTTGGTGTTGTTCTCATGGCTCCTGTGATGTTTAAACAAGCCAATCGCTGTATTTGATATAATTTTGGATGGCCGTTGCTTGTATAACTTTCGGTACCCATTCAATGGCTCCGTACGTTAACATAGGTCTTATTATTGCAGTGTAGATCCAGATGACCACACGGAGTGAAAGACCCCATACGCATCCCACTGTCCTCCGATATTGCTCATATATGTTCTTTTTGCTCTACTCTGTAGGTGAGAGTTCCATGTCGACGATAGTACCAAGGTATTTCACCTCTGCAGAGAAGTTTAGTTCACTTTTGAAGATTTCCAGAGGTTTTAAGCCCGATAAACTTCTTTTCTTGGTTGCCGTATTGAAACCCAATTCAAAGCCTACGGCTATTAATTCACTTTACTTTACTTATAGAAACAAAAATTTTTTTTGCCTAACCAGATTTCTTCCTTTATCTCTATCCCTCTCAATGCCTAAGCCTGACATGATTGATAAATTATGAAGAATGCACCAACATTGTATCCGTCACCTGAAAAAAATTGTTATAATAGCATTCATTTGTAGGTACTTGTTTCTTATCTTAAGTATAATTAACTTATAAAAAGTGAACTAATTCGTTTGAATACAAATTGGATGAGTATAATACCTCTTGATCTGGATAGGAATACTTCGACAAACATTGGTTTATATTCAACAGTAATTTGAACAAGTTTCCTATCAGAGAAAATTTTGTCAGATGTTTCTCATTCGTCCAGCAGCAAGATCTCGCTGAAATCAATGTGTACTAAGTTTTTACTGAAAAAAGTGAATATTTTACTTGAAATTGATAGGCGTTGTGACACTAGTGGGCTAGGATTCATTCCCCTTCAAAATAGTCACCTGCTTATATTGGATCCAGGTTTTTCTACAGTATGTTAATAACATCTCAAGGGTAAAGAGGCTTTGCTCAGGAAATAGATCTGACATTACAATCAGTTCCACAAGCAATGGTTAAGTAACATGGAAATTTCTAAGCGGAACCCCGATAGCTCTTTCGATATAAATAATACGAAATGTGTTACTGAAAGAATAATCCATATGAGCAACTTTATTTGCACAAATAGTTTTCTGCCATGATTCAATATTCATCGGGATCTCCAAAACTGGTCTTTTTGTGAGAAACCTTGCACAAATGTCTGTTGAATATAGTCTTTGTATTAACCTTCTTTCACTAATACTTGCCAGTTCCCAGTGTCTTTTACAATTAGGCAGGGCCATGCTCAGATGGGGATGCGGAGGTCTGGACCGTCCCTGGGCAAGGGGTTCGAGTAATAATACGTAAATCATTTTTCCGAGCTCTGTTTGTCCATTGTAGCTCTCATTTTTTGAACTTGGCCCTTTGTCATTCATGTAGTGTACCTCCTATAAGAAATTGTACAGCAACTGTGAAAGCAATCGGTAATTTTTGAGAGCATCTCCAAAGTGAACAAGCTTGCTTCAGGCACGCATTAGAGCCATCTTTTCTGATGCAACGTGGCAGATGTTAATACAAATATGTGAAACGCGGTGGGTGGAAAATCACAACGGCTAGTTGAAATTTAAACAAATTTTAAATCTATCATTGGAGCTTTAGAACAATTCAGCACAGACCCAGATATGGAGACCTCAACCAAAGCTTCTTCTATACTGAAATCTGCTCTTGCTAGCGAATTCGTGGTATGATTCTATTTTTTTGGCGAAGGTATTTGCAGCAACGTCAACAGTATGCAAAGTCCTGCAGGAACGTCTTTATGACTTAATAACAGCTGTTGACTCTATTGAGAACACAATATCGCACTTTAGAGATATTCTATCCAATATTGAAAAATAATTTTCAAATTCATTCACAGAAGCAAAGGATTTATTGGCCGATGTCAATAAAGAGATCAAGCTTCCACGGTTGACATCAGTATAGAATACTAATAACCCCGAATAGTATTACCGCATAACTGTTGCAATACACAGATAAGAAGACTTAACTTCCCAGCTCAAAATAAGATTTACTGACCACAAGAAAGTGATTGCTGCTATGTAGGTACACTCTTATACCAACAGCCTGTTCCGAGAAGGAAACGCCATTCCCAAGAGAGGACCTAGTGTTGTACGAGGACCTGGTGGAACTAGACGAGGCACAAGGCGAATTTCAACTAGGTATAGGTTGAATAACTTTTTACAAAAGCTTCTAAAACTTCACAGCATCTTAATCCATCCACACTCTCATGATATGCATCAGTTGAACATTTTTAAGACCCGATGCACACCGGCATACAATTCAATGCGATAGAAATTATGCGTCGAGTCGGACGTTGTTGAAATTCATTATCTCTGAGCCAGACTAACCTCGCCCGTACAATGTCCGTCTCAACGCATAATTTGTGGCGCATTGAATCAATTGTACGCCCGTGCGCACCGGTTCATTTCACCCAAATATTCATTTAAAAATAAATATTTTGTTACACAACGAATTGCCATTCTTAGACGTATTGGTGAAGAAGACCGACAACCAAGTGGGAAACATCTGTATACCGAAAAGCCACTCACACGGGACAGTATCTGAACCACGAATTCAACCACCATCAATAGACTAAAGGAGGAATCATCAAGACTATATTAGACCGTGCTTTCAGGCTTTGTGATACGAAGGAAGGTCTCGAGAAGGAACTAAACATCATTAAAAATGATCTTCAACGGAATGGCTACCCCAAAGAGAAGGTGGAACAGACTTTGGCTAAAAGACAGCAGGAGCCTCGCAAGGAAGAGAATATGTCACAACCAATGCTTGCACTTCCCTAAATCAGGGGATTATCGAAAAGGATGAGAGGAATTGGCTCCAAGTACAACATCAGAACATACTTCAGATCCGAAAACACAATCCGTAGCAGCATTACGAAAACCAGGCCACCAAACGCGGACTGCGATTCTAAGGATTGCATTTACCAAATACCCTGTGAGTGCGGAAACTGTGAAACTAAGAGGCCATTGAATGTTCGCATTGCCGAGTACAAGAAACACACACGGTGAGGGAAAACCAGCAATCAAGAATAGCAGAGCATGTTTGGACTCATCAACATAACATCGAGTCGCCCCAAGCTGAGATCATACACAGAGAGGAACATTGGTTCAGGAGAAAATTCAAAGAAGCCGCATACATGTTGTCCAACAATGTATTCAGCTAAGCTAGCGCAGAGATACGCAACATATGGAAACCCATAATCAAAGGGAAAAAGGCCAACTCCCGCCAAATGGTCATCTCCCGCTAAGTGAAAGTACTCGAATGACCCATAAATAGTCATCTCTCGGAAGAATTAGTCCAATCATCACCCGAAGACGATTGTGGATACTAACAATCGAAACGTCGTGAAGTAACTTGGCTTGGAATCTCCTAAATTTTAATTTTTAATTTTTGTTCAGTTATTCTGTTTTTACTTTTCTTTCAGGGATTTTAAATCATTTTATATAATATCAGATAATGGAAGTCCGAACTAATGAAATTTATCATAAAACATTGTCAACCACCCTCAATCAAATATTTTTGTAATTTTCGATTTCTCCATATATTCATTATATTTGAGGAAAATGTCTTCTCAGGAAATTTATTTTGTTTTCTAAACGCATGTCACTATATTTTGATTTCATGCCCTGTCTAACGAAGAGTTTTTGTCTCTATTTTTTGTGCAATAAATTGAAAAAAGTTATTAGAGATGAAATATTGCAATTTAATTATTTACAGTTCATTATAATTGAAGTGTATAATAAAAGTAAAAGCACGATAAAAAATCTGATGCGGAGGAATGTGAATGGAGCCAAATTGAAGATAGTTGTTTAGGAGAATTGATCTATTTATACTAATGAATAAAAAAGCGCTAGGAAAAGGAACCAATTCGTGAGGTAAAGTGAGCGATAACGTTTTAATTATACCCATGAACAAGTACACTTTGTGACACCAATCTCATCAGAAACGTTAGCCAATATTATACTGGGGGAGGGGGGTTCAATAATTAGTCGATATTTTCTTAGATAACTTCTCAATTCAAGGTTTAGGAAGTATACCGTTTAATATAAATACTTCTTTCACAACAAATATAATGATCCTAATAAATAATATCAAAATAGATTCAAATGATGGTGCACTGATTAGTCCAGCACAAATAGGAAATTTTTGCCCAGTCTGCCTGAATTGTTCTGTACACACTTGAGAAAATAGAAAAAATTATGAAGAAACAACAAGGTTCGGTTGAGTTATCTTTTGGTACTGACTTTCTAAAAATATTACATCTCTAAATACAAAAACGAAATAAGTGAGAAGAAACTTTCGTTCCCTATATTTCAAAATTATTGGAAAGTTGAATGTGTCCAAAATATCAGATTGGCAAAAAATATTCATGAAGCTTTAAAATTAAATTTCGCCGTTTCATTCACAGCCACATGAATAGAGTTCATGCAAAATTTTTTGCTAAACTTTTCCGACTTTCAACTTCTTGGTTACAGTGTGACGAATAGTGTATTTCCATAGAGAGGAAGAATTAAATGAATAACAAAAATATAAATAATCAATTCAAAAACAAAAACCCAAAAACCAGCCCATTAAATAATATTGTCAACAGAAGAAGTTTTTCATATAAACTTGCTAAGAATAGTTTTACTTTCTTTTAAGTTTAATTTTTTGTATATTAATCTATACTAATATTATAAATGTGTTTCGTCTAATTTTGGTCATAATATTACGATAAATATTAAGAATGTTGAAAAATTCTTGCTCCCTAAGAGCTATCTTGGCGTGTGTTGCCTATACCGTTGAAGTTACACGCAGAAAATCTAACGTAAGATTGTTTATCTTGAAGAGTTTATTTTGAAGTCCGCGATAGCATATATCTACCTATGTGGTAGCTACTATATGCAAAATATTGAGCCATAAATACAATCAAATTGGATTTTTTTACAATGCAAATTTCAAAATATATGTCAAATTCTTATAAAAATTGATATAATTCGTTTTAAGTATTTAATAAACTTTGTCTTTTACATTGAGTAATTTGAATGAATCGTTTGAAAGTTATCACGATAGGATTAACTTGAGGCAACGCAGTAAGCCATTAGGTGTCGCATCTACTGTAAGACGACGGTGGACGATGCGCGGGGGTAGAGGGGCGGTCTAAACAATGAGGTCAGACGTCGTTGACGGTTGTGTTAATTGTGCGAATTCCTTTATAGGTATCATAATTGGATTCTCGAAGCTATTCATTACTTAGTGCAGTTGGCATATTTTTTCAGATACTGTATTTTTAAAGTAAAAATATAAGTTACTAGCTATTGCCCGTTCTCATATTAACGTACAGCCGAAGCTATTGAACCTAGACTCTTGAAATGTGCAGGTAGGCACTTAATGTGTCCACGTGGGCGAAGCCGCGGACAACAACTAGTATGATATAAAGATAAGAACAAGAATTGTTAACTGAAATGGTGGTACTGAAGATATTCCTGATTCAATAGTGTATTACAAGGTGGTGCTGAAGATATTCATGAATTTGTCATGAGTGATAGATGAAATATAATGAAAATTTACAATCCAATGATCAGTAAAGAAAATAATGGAGTTATAATTGGTAATTATTTTCAGTTATATGATTTCAAATCTGAATTGTGGGTATTATATCAGTGACTAAGACGTAGTAGCGCAAACATATATGAAAATAATATTTTTCATAATGCTAAGAAAAACGTTTCAAAACTCAAAGAATCCGTTTCTGCATCTGCATCTCTGCAAACCTTCTCTGCATCTTTTCTCCCATTGTTCAACTAATGCACTATATTCACTACGTCAACTTCTCCTAACTCGTAAACTTCAATAATATAAACATATATACTGAAACACTTTCCCACACCAAAACAAAAACACTGTGTCTCAACAAAAGAAACTCATGAGACAGAATTTTGTTCTGGTATGGGACAAATGTTTCAATAGATAGTATATCAGTGTCACTATTTTTCGAGTTTGAAGGCCGTTGATTTTTTGCCTGAGTATACTCAGGATGTATAAACCTCTAAAGAAGCTAGCCACTCGCGCGAGCGAAACGTTAGGAAGACATTCCAAAGACGGCCTTCAAACCCAAAAAATGGTGACACTAAAACCTCGGCCGCGAAAGCCACAACCATATTATCAGATAGTGTATTGTATAGTGTATTATAAATCCGTTTCCAATATGTTTTTATAGAAGTTATGAAACCTATTCAAATTTTTTTTCTGTAAATGAATTTCAAATTTTCCAGTTAACGTACCACATGAGATTTATGTAGATAATTCGATTATAGTCCTGTCAACAAGCTATCATAAATCATAATGAATAGAAACTAGTGTTGAAACGGTCTTTTTCAACTTCACACGTTTCCTTTCTAACATACAATTACAATTTAATTATTACAGTCTACAGTTCCGTAATCAATTTAACAATTTTTGTTTATTGTATTAGCGAGACAATCAAAAAGGGGAACTAAGCGATCCTAATCGCAGCCATAACCCATTAATGCAGTTTTGAACAATTGCTACTAATTGGTTGTAATATAACAGTAGCTTGGAATTTGTTTAGAAATGAAAGAATGACAAGGTCATCGAAATCTAGAGAATTATTTTCTATGTAGAAAAAATGAAGAAGCAGTAGTTTCCTATATTCTTTGAAATATATTTTTGTTTTACTGTTTTTTGATATTTCGGGGGCTCTGAGCTCCCACAATCCGAAAAATAAATAAATCTTGCTTTAGTGAAAAATATTCACCCAAAAAGTAATATGAACTCTAAAGTCAACAGTCAATTACTATCAAATGAGGTAAATTGTTGGAAAAATAATGAATACATTTACGTTTCATTTAAAAACCAATGTTTTTTCACCTCAATTGAAAATACGTAACTTTCTCAAGAAAGTCAAGAGTTCCAATGTTGTTCCCAAGCTCTGATCTTAAAAATGATAAGTAATTTCGAAAAAGTTCCCGAATTGTTTTAAATACACTCTTCGGCTGTNCGCCCCCATGCGCACAAACTCATTTTCAATATAACCTCCACTACGGCTGTTGTAAGATATACAAAACTGCCCTGTATAGAGGCGTATCATTACTTGTCCTCCAATGATGTTGGCGTTTGGCATTGTCTGAATAATTTGTGTTGTTTCTGAAAAAAGATCATCTCCTAACAAAACTTTATTTTTGGATAAGTGTATCATTATATAACATTTTAATGAACTGTACCTATCTATAATACTAAATGAAATATGAAAATCAATCAAAAAGAAGGCATGTTTCATTTGTACGACACTGGCCAACAAGGGGCTTATCGTAATCCAATAGGAATTCAGTTGGGATAGTCTATATCTGCGCGATCGGTCGCCATCGCATTTGGCGCTTGCTCTCATATTATTCAATAAACGTTATCCGACTGTCATCTGTCCCTGTCTGTCTTCATCAGCACTATCCTTTTTTATTTAATGAAGTTTACAGTTATTGAGATGTTGATACAATTACCGATGTGAATTCGTGAAACTGTTTCAGTAAGTGCAATTATTAACTCATCATCCATTTATTGGAATGAAATAGGACTATGCAGGTGAATAATCACGTCATAAGGTTACAGCAAATTTCTTTTCGTTTCTTTATGCAATATGGCGGCTTTTGTTTTGGAATTTTTTTATTATCAGTATCGATATTAATAATAAATGAAAATAATATAATAATATTTGGGAAAGGTTTAGGCTTAATACTTATTTTTATACAAAAAAATGTTTAGATCTCCTAGAAAAGGAAGAAAGCAATTAGTTTCAAATAAATGATTCACGAAGATGTGTAGATCATACAAAGAAGTAACTTTCAGAGACAAACCGAAAGATCAAGCCCTCTTGAAACAACTACTTTCATATAAACATTGAAATACACAAAAGGAAGAATACTTTTTGTGGACATTGAATTATACAAAAATCACAAACACACTATCGCATTGAAACTTATTTAAGATCA